>JACJUY010011225.1:12028-22356 GCA_014220935.1 Platorchestia sp. MABIK
GGCTGCGCCACTGCTACATCTCCATGCAGAGCGCGCCAGCAACACTTACAGCTCACTCAACTGCAACTCGCTCTACTAACAGCATGTAGTGTCCTACATGCTGTTGTACTTACCGTGGTACAGTGGTTAAGGCATCGCCCTCCCATTTAGGAGTGGAGGGTTCGTATCCCGGCGCTGGCGCGGCGATTTTCCCTGTTGGGTATAAGGGAAAGCTCAAGCACAATATCCCACTCAATCCAGGTGTCGAAAATGGGTACCGGCTTTACGGGGGAAACCGTCATGGTGCCCTATATACATATAGTGTTAGTTATAAGGCATTCGAAAAACCCATGCACAAGATCATATGTATCAGGCTTAATTGGAAATAAAGCATCCTAAGATGCAGATGTTTGTTCCTACGCCAAAGGTGCACTGGGTGAGTTATGTTCGTGTATATCATTGCATCATTATGATTATGTGATCAGATAGAATTTGTAAATCTGTTCTTAAAGATGTTATGTAGGTAAATGACGTACAGTGCCAGCTAGTTAAATTGTAATTTCATGTCGATGAACGATGTTATTACGTTGAATATTACCATCATCATTGTGCTAAGTTCTCGATATAACTGATTTTATATAAGTAACTTGATCTTAATTTTGCTTAGCGAAATTTAAATATAGTTTGGCCTATACATCTTCTTGTAACGTTACTTCACAGTTGATCATTTTTGTTCCTATTTTATTAGATGGTGCTTATGATCAAGCACGGTCTTCTCTCTTAAGGCCTCGTTGATAGTCGTTTCTACATTGATTTACGTTGCGTTCTAGATAAGTCTAGAATATCTTTGTCTTAATTATGGTGTCAAATAATTTACTTTAATCTACCTTCTGTTCCTTCGATTAGTTCCATGCGACTGGTGAGCCATTAGTCCTTGTAAAATCTATCGCTAATGTTCTCGTTCCTCACAAGGTAAAACCTGTCGGAACCATATGTTTTCACCTCTCGGAAGCGAATTTTTTCACCTGTCTGAACCACTTGTTTTTGCCTATCGGAACCTATTGAAACCATATGATTTCACCTGTCGGAACCATATATTTTCAGCTGTCGGAGCCTTATGTTTCACCTCAAGGAATCGATATCTTGCACTCATACGAACTTCCAAATATACATGTGCTGGCGAACGAGCACGAGTTATTAACCCTCAGTATCAGAAGAGTTTCAAATAGAAAGAGGAAGACGATAAAATCACACTCTTTAGTAAAACGCCCCTCTCAGAGAGAGACAACTATTGCATCTATGTAAATTGGCGCTCCCAGAGGGAATATGCGAGATTCCGAGCTAAATTTTAGGGTGCTCTTCCTTCTGTTGTAATAGAATAAGTCTTTTTTATACGGTCTATCTTTTTTCGGTTCACTGCTGTCCTGTTTTTTAGCATCTACTAATTTCTTCAAGTTTTCTCTTGTTTCATAAATTTTTTTCTCAACTTCCTTTTTCCATGCACCTTGTGCATTGATTCCGTACTCCTCTGACTCCATGCTAAATGATGCCTTCCTCTCTTTGGAACACCTTTGTTGCAGTTAGGAAGGCTTAAACTAATATGTAATCTAATATTTAGTAAATCGCCATCCGTTTCATCGTCGTCCACGAAACTTTGTATGTCGGTATCGTCGATAACCTATGACTCTCTGTAGGCAATTGGCTTTAATTAGTTAGGATTGTCTATCTTTTGGTATAGAAAAATACTCTTTGGTAACCTCAGCTATGGATTGGGGTTTGATTCTTCCAACTTCCTTTCCAACTTGTTGGTCGTAGGCGCAGGCCATCATATGTGGGAACTCACTTTGTGTATAAACTTCATATTTTTCTAGTCCATACTAGATAGCCCTTTCTCTTCTTTTTTGTGAAGACGTCTATATAGCAGAAATGGAGCCTTAAACTAATTGTTATTTTTTACAAGTAGTACCATTGTCTTCGATGTTGAAACAAAAGAAGAGCAATTGAAATCTCAGAAATTGCCGTACCTCCCGGAACCGGCCTTGAATACCTAGAGTTATAAATCACTTAACGCTCTCAGTTTTCATTCACTATTTTACGATGCGCCGTCGAAGGTAATTAAGCGCGAAAAGTACGACCCAAATTCAAATATTTGATTTTTTTGCATGTAGGTACTAAAAAAGTGTTGGTACTAATGAGCTTCGTTTTACATACATTTGTTAGTTATTGTATAATGAATTTTTCTCATTGCTCCAATACTTGAGTAGCTAATTTTTAAATCAGAAATAATTATTCCTCTAAAATATCAGTATCATTTTATTTACATCAAGGTTTTTTATTATTTTTACCCAGTTGTCAAAGATTAAACAAAACTCGCTATTTCCTTGACGTATTTGAAGTTTCTTCATGACCAGGAATTCCAGGTCGTTTTTGAAATTACGGTATTTACGGAGAGGTTTTAGTATCTGTAACAGCTGGTAGAAAAAGTAGATAATAACATAAACATCTGATAGATCAGAATAGTTACGTAGGCGGACGGTATCGTATTAGGAATTTAGGATATTAGTTATCCGAAACATTCCTGCATTATTGATCCTTGATATTGCTGATACTTTTAATTTTAAATTAGCAATAATTTACTTATTTTAGTTTTTGGTTCCAGTTTAGTGTAGAAGCAAATAGGGCATGGATGGACTAGGGCGTGAGTTTGAGGCAGGAAAGTCGGAAGCTCAGAGCTGCAACCAAGTGTATGCCGAAGAAAATGCCACTTTCTTCCCCTCAAAGTTATGTTTCATGTAGATGGGGGCTGTTGAAGAGAATAGTCAAGAGGTCCTGCCATGCAAGAATTCGTGATTGTGAGGTCAAGAGGCACTGAGAGTCATCACAGGTCAACTCTAAGGCTGCTCAATTTGTAACTGTGTGGTGCAAGCCATAGGAACAAACAGTCCGGCAGACTCGAATTTCCACCATGAGAAAATCCACTGTGGAACACTTTTTCTTCTTGGCAAGGACATTATCGGTGCTAAGAGGAGCTCTCTGTTTGATGACAACTTCAACTTGGTCATTTTACAGAGGGAAAGATGCTGCAGAACCTGGTCCAGACTGTGGCTGTGTAAATTTAATCAGGTTATTTTAAATAGCATTTATTATAATAAAAATAATGGATAATCAATTTGAAGTTTTTCTAAGATAGGTCTAATTTGTTTAAAGAATTTTCTACTTTTTAAAACAAAAAAAATTGAAATTTTAAAAAATTTTAAATTATAGATAAGCACAATGAAAATATATCATTTTAGCTTTTTTTCAAATTGTTAGATTTTATTACCTTATTGGATAGTAAAATAATTACCTGTTCATGATCAGCTATTATTAATATTGAGTTATCATTGTCTTGTTATCAGCTATTAAAATAGGTATTTTTGTTTTTTCACCTACAACTGAGCAGCAGTTCAAAATTGATTTATAAATTGTATGAGTGATCCAGGTTTAATTATGCATCTCAATTTTAGATTTCAAAACACCACTGGGCAAGGATCTACAGCTCATGTCCCTCCTCCTGCAACACAAAAAAGTTGTGGATATTTTTTAACTTATTATTACAGAGCATAGTGAATACATAATGAAGAAGATGCTGCTTGACTGCCCATTTAAGTTTATCTGCATGAATCTAACTTGAAATAGGCCTTCTGCCTAAGCTAGTAAGCAGCCAGGTCACCATATTTCTGTGTCTGGTTACAATTTGCATTAACATTATGCCTGCTTTCTGAAGGCAGTACTCATGTAAAGTGAACACATGATTGCATAATAATCAAAAAGCTCTAGACTCGAGCATTAAGAAGTAAAATGTAATATCAGTTTGGTATAAAATTAAGTGTAAATTGAAGATCTTAGATAAAATAAGTCAATACCTAGTAAAATATTCATTCATTAGCATACTCTCCATAGCTTTTAATGACCTTATTCTACTGGTCAACCAGCTTATTGATGCTTCCCCTGGGAAATTCTGGAGGTTTAGAATTAAAATACAAATTCTACTTTTTTTAAATTTCTTATGTTGCTAACCTAAGTCCATTAACACGTTGGTTGCAATGAAAGCCACCGATATACACTTGAAATATTTCTTATGCTGCTGTCTGACCAGTAGTCAGAATTTTTTTTTTTAAATGCTAAATCAAAGTCGAATGAAAACCCAATCTAGTTAATATTTGCTATTTTCAAAATTGCTTATTACATTTGACTTTAAATTTGAGTTGAATATTAAATTTCACTTCAACCGATTGCAGTCAATGTTTGATGATTGAAAATGGTTCTGTAGTCAACTGAAAATATAGAAATCAGAAGTAGATCTTAGTGTATCTTAGTGCATCAGCATCTTAGTGCATCAGCATCTTAGTGCATCAGCATCTTAGTGCATCAAATATCTTAGTGCATCAAATATCTTAGTGCATCAGCCAAATACTAATTGCTGTCATTGAATTAGTATGATTGAACTAGAAAATGTAACTCATATTACTTTGTCCATTATTTCTTCAGTTAGTTTGTAGATGTGATTAGTTAGTCCTAAGAGATATTTAGAAAAATTCACAGAAATATTTTAGGATGTTTCTGGTAATAACCAGAAGTATGCCCCTTCTAAATATAACTGCACAACAAAAATAGATGTTGAAGGTGTTTGTTGTTCAGCTTCATGAAATATCAGTTAACAGTCAATTTTCATATTTTCTGAATATTTTATGAAATCATTTCCTTCAAAAACAATAAAATATCATGAATTTTTGCTTCCCTTAGATAAAACAACCAGTAGGCAAATAATAATTTATATTATCTTGAGTTTCAAGTCATTTGTCACAATGAGTGTCACAATAGAGAGTGCTGCATTGGTCAATGTGAAGGTCACAAGTACCCTCAATGATTTCATGGCTGAGAAACGATTTGATAGAGGGCTCACCATCGCAGACCTCAAGGTGAGTTGAACATACTCTTTTCTTTGTGTTGTTGGCATCACCATTTTATTATTTTGAAATGATACAGAATTTCTGATAACTTAACCCCTTATGAAATAAGTCATTTACTTTGGTCAAAGCACCCAACTGACAGATAGTTTTATAGAGAATGTCATAACTTCATTTGCACTCATAGATGAATTAGAATTTGATTTGCTTCTCATCTTAAGAAAACCCCAAAATGAATACCCTCATAATGTGTATGATTTGCATTTGGGCGATGAATGAAAAGGTATATTTTATATTATCTACCTGAGTTTATCTTATTTGCACTTTGAATGTAAGCTTTTAGGTTTTGTAACAAAATGTTTTTTAATCTTAGTATTAGATTACTTTTTAACCTCAGTTGTGTGTCATATCATTGGATTGAAAATGTCATCTAGATTTTATGTTGTATTTTCAAAGATATCTATTCTGTGGTGCTGCTTTCATTTCTTAAATGTGATGCTTTGACAGTCTCGTCTGGAGCTGATCACTGGTGGGTCGTGTGCCACGATGACCATTCAAGTGTTTGATGACAAGGACCAACTTGTGGGAAGCTTGGACAACAACAACGCGCTGCTCGGCTCATACAACGTGGAGGAAAACTACAGGATACATGTTAGAATCTTAGAGATGAAAGAAATTCTTATTAGAACTATTGCAGTTATAGGTTTGCTATTTTCTTCATTATATACTGAAACTGACAATGAGATTAAAATTGTTCATGTAATGATCTAGGTTCTGCTCTTTGTCAGAACATAGAAGTACATTCAATTGTCAAGTTATGGAACATCATCTAATGTACATAAAAATTAGTCCCAGTGATTCAACCTATATAATGTTGTATTAAAGTTATGAACAACTGGCTCTAAGTTTTATCAGTATTAGTTGAGTTTTGTGGAAGATTGTATAAAATATATTTCAGCACTGTTCAGTTTCATACATTTTCCCTAGGTGTGTTAAAATACAGCTGTAATTTAATGTTTCCTTCTTGAAGCCTGATTCTGAGTCTGTAGAGATTCCATCCCCAAGTTGCAGTGCTATCAGGTGACTGTATTTTCAAATGGAAATGGTCCACCTAAATTTTTAGGCAGGTATATAAATGTTTCCATATATGCTAGACAGAATTTTGCTTGTTCAATTTCATAAGAGATGTTTCTAGTGTCTTCTCTTGTGTCACAGGTTATTGACGCCACCAAAAGGGCTGGCGAGTTTGAAGATTTGTCAAAGGTTGAGAAGTTTGAGCTCTCTGAGGAGAGCTACGGCCAGCGCAATGGTGAGATGCTAACATAGATGGTATCCTACTGCATTTAATTTCTTTAATATTGTTTGTAGAGATCCGAGAATAACCATCCATTGTAGTTAGTGACTGCATTCTTTGATGGTATGCGTTTCTTCTCTAAAGTAATAAGCTAATAATGTCTGACTCTCTTCAATATTTCTATGGTTGTAATTTATTGGAGATATGTGTTATGGAGCTGCAAAGGGCCAAATTCATGAATGCTTGGTAACACGTGTTTTGCGTATTGGGCCATGTGTGTCCCAAGAGGTAAATTGGTCATTCACTTACCAGTAAAAATGAATAACATTTCAACTGTTTTGCAAACTCTTCAAGAAATAACTGTTATTGTGCAAGGTGAAATGTTATTGCAATTGCATTTTCATATATCTCAGGAAGGGTAAAAATGTATTTGAGCAGTAAAGTCAATTTCTCAATTCTGCTTCCCTCAGAGGGATACAACTATTGTATCTATATAAATTAGCGCTCCCAGGGGGAAATGTGTGAGGGCTTGAGCTGAGAGTTAGGTAGGCCTTATTTTTGTTGAAATGAAATAATTTTTGCTATGTTAAGGACCACCTTTTTTGGTTCACTGCTGTCCTGTTTTTCAGCACCTACTACTTCCTTCTTCAACTTCTATCTTGTTTCATGAACTTCTTTCCCAAACTTACTGTTTCTAGGCCTCTTCTGCATAGATTCCGCATTCGCTAATATCCATACTAAATGGTGCCTACCTCCTTCCTCTCTTTGATACGCTTTTTTTTGTAGCGGTTAGGGAGTCTTAAACTAACCTACAATCAAATCTCAATGCTACTTCTTACAACCTAACCAAACCAACTGTTAATAACCGCGGAAATACGGTAAACGTGTTACAGGCTGAGGATTTAGTTCCATTTGTTAGATTTTTCTCTCATTCTCATTCAATAACCTGAATGTTTTTTTGAGACAAACGGGTTAATTCTTTGCGGTTTGATTGTGTTTTGTTTAAAAATATTCAGCACAGAAAATAAGCTTGGCCTTCAAAAAAAGTTCAACTGAACTATGAAAATCTTTTAAACAATATTCAGCACAATGCTGAAAGAAATTTTTCCTTGTGGGGTAAATGATGTATGAAATTCCGGTGCAAGAATATAGCTCTAGTATAAAAGGACGTGTTTCAAATTCCCTACCCTTTTAAATACATGCAATCTCTTGACCTCATCATTAAACCATCATAATTTCGGCCTAACCTGAGCTCTTCCAACATCAATACACCATGAAGGTACCCTAAATAAAGATATCAAGTTCAATCACGTAACCCATTGACCCTGGTGGTTTGCGCGGCGAACAGACAGCGTGCGGTCGTTCCTGCAGCGCAACAAGCTGGGCAAGTACAACCCCGAGGAGCAGGCGGCGGCGAAGGCAGCGGCCGAGAAGGAGGCACGGCAGGAAGAGGAGAAGGCGCGCAGCATCAGCGTGGGTGACCGCTGCGAGGTGCGGGTACCGTGTGAGGCGTCCAGGCGAGGGGAAGTCATGTTCGTTGGCAAGACCGAGTTCAAGGAAGGGTGGTGGATCGGCGTCAAGTATGACGAGCCTCACGGCAAGAATGATGGCAGGTTTGTCCATTTCTTCGGCGGGAACCTTTAAATTTACAGGTTTGATGGGTCGTGTCAGGTCTTCTTTCACTTGCTGAATTTTGTATGTGCATTATTTTTATCATTTGATTTTTTTTTTTTCAATTTATTTCAATTCTGTTCTTGAAATTCACTGGTTTTATTATGTCGTTTCATGTGATTTATGACTCTCGTTGCTTAATATTGTCGATGCGGTATTTGCATTATGTAAATTATTTTGATTGCCATATCAATTTTTTGCTGCATTTTTAGTGTTGGCGCGTAAATTTAGTTCTTGTGTCAATAAAGTGAATTTTTTAACCACGCTGTTTGTTGATAAATTATATTTTTACTCTCTTCTTTTGTAAGTTATTTAAACGTTTTGTTCTTTGATCACACTGTCTGTTATGCAGGTATGACATTTATAATTGCATACAAATGCCTCGGGAGAATTTTTATTTCATTTTAATTTAGTTTATTCCATAAGATTCTTTGCTCATTCTTTTGCTCATTTTCCTTCTTCTCATAATTGGGACCCAACTTGTGTTTTTTTCTGATGTACTTCCCACGTGGCAAGTGGAAAGAATTATAAAGCATTGAAGAATTTTAAAATGTCACATAAAGCATTCTAGAGAACCGTCAAGACCTCTCGTCATCCTGTGCAATGTGGGCGTCAACACTNCAGGTCGACCACCAGATCACAATGCTGGTAGATCACCAGCTGTCTTTGAGAAAAGTCTCACTAATTATAGAAGATCTTCATAAACTTTTCTGTACACGTTTTTGCAATAACCTTGAATTTAATATTCCTTACCAAAATTTCAGTGAGAAAGCTCGTCAGAGTGCGTGGAAGTGCACAAATTTCTCATAGACATCTAGGACTGTCTCTAGGAAACGATAGTCTCATGTGTTTCATTCATTCTAGCATTAGGGGTTTCAGGGAAAAATGAAGGGGTTAAAGTTCCCACGATTTAAGTGAACTTATTTGTGCAGCATCAACGGCAAACGATACTTCACTGCCCCCATGAAGTACGGAGGCTTCACACGACCAGCCAACGTCACGACGGGCGAGTTCCCGCCCATCGACGAAGAGGATGAAGAAATGTAGTTTGCTAATTCCTATAGTCTACAATCCTGACTGATATCTGCAGTACAGCTTTGGACTTGAGGCGTAGCGATAGGTATCAGAATGTGTGAATCGTTTCAAGTGCACTTTGAGTCGTTAGTAATGATGAGTAAAACGTAGCCTTATGTACTGCATTCCTGCACAACCACATATAGGCTCATAAAGGAGAAAACCCGCACAATGTTGACCTTAATTTGCAAGTAAAAGTAGGTTATGACTTCAGATAAAAAGCAGAATGGTCTTAAACATCATGTGTTATATCCTATTCAAGTGTGCTTGCATCTGATAGCATTTCAATTTCAAACATACACAAAACTACAATGTCTTGAATCCTCTAGCGTAAGCATTTAGTGCAGATATCATGATAACTCAAGACACAGCTTCTGTATGGACACAGCATCGTTTAAGTGCTGAAAAGCAGGGCATGATAACTTTGGACTACGCTCACAGCTGTAACTCTGTCTAACCCTGTGAGAAAACTATTATTGCGCGATTGCACGCATAAAGGAGAGGTCACCTATAGCACGTCGCTTGATAATGAGTGTACTCTGAGCGCCTTTTCGTCAAAGAGTGCTTATTCTTATTCCTTCTTTGTTGGGTTGTGCTTTGGTTTAATTACCACCGATGGGAGAGAAATGGTCTGCTCTTTTTTACTGTGAAACGAGAACCAAAATTATGCTGTTGAATCTAGTTTTATGGAGGTCAAATTTTCGTTACTTACAACACCTTGCTACTCTCGTGGAAATTGTCTGATGGTTATCCCCGCTAGCCTTTTCGAAACCTACTGCTTTATAAATGCAGTTCTCAAGTTAGCCAATTGTCCAAAGTTTTTACCATTTAATTGTTATTTTTTCAAGTGTACTATCAGACTATATTATAAAATGAAATAATGAGATGATTTGAATGCACTCATTTAAGCGTATTACTTACTATGGTCACTTCTCGGGTACCTGTGAAATATCCACTATCAGTATGCTCTCACTAAGAAGACTTACCGAAGGCCGGAAGCTTTGCACGAACCTGCTGAGTTTTTGTGCCAGTGTTGTGTTTGTCTGCTGGTGTTGAATTTACTCCTGAAGCATTAAATTTTCACGGAATTCAATATGTGAAGTTTGGTAAACCACCAAAAAACTGATCCACTCGTCAGTGTTTGGTGTTATTGTAATTTGATTCTCGACTTGGAAAATCTCTCTGGCAAAAGATGACAGTGATTTAATACCCGATGAACTTAAGTGCGTTAAGTTTTGTGTTCACAGCAGTTTTAAATTTGACCGCTTGAGATTGTACTCTGTTAGTTGAACGCACTGGACAATGTCTGACAGCATGCAGGATGATTCGAGATTTTTTCTTTGTGGAGTTGTGTCCAGATG
>JACJUY010011226.1:0-20197 GCA_014220935.1 Platorchestia sp. MABIK
TTTTTTTTTTTTTTGTTGGGATAGTGTCGTGTGCAATAGAAAGGTTTCTAGTAAACTTGTCTAATATATTCACGAGTCATTTATCTCGTTTTTACCACCACTGAATTGTGATAGATCGGAAAACAGGATGAACCTCACAAAATTCACCATTCAGAATAAATAATTTTTTGTCATTAACTTCATCCCAAGTTAATTATGCTCTGGACATTACAGTTCTTCATGCTTTATGCGCTACTTTGTCTAGGCGAGTTTTTTAACATCCCCATTTTAACATCATCATGGGAGTACGGAAATGTTGCTACATCTAGAGTTATGCTCTACATTTTTTATTATTGCATAGAAATGATGAATGCATTAGCCCATGCGTCATTTTTTATGAACAACAGAGCATGGAAGCTACTTAAAATGAATAGTTTGGTTCTAGCAGGGATAGTTCAAAGAAAATTGAGTTATCGATGGGATAAGTGCAGGTTTACACGTGGACGTTTTGTAATTGCTATAGCGTACGTGCATTCTGCTTGCTATGTACAGCTGCAACGGTATCAATGGTTTGTGTCTACGGACATTAACTCTTTATGATGCCTATGCTGTGGAAATGTTTAGTGACAAGTTCGAAAGTTAAAACCTTCCATAATGTTGATATGAATTGGCTGAATTTGCTTCCATCAATTTGTTTTAGGCTGTGATAGTACAACCTTCAAGTTCTTTGGTTCTTCAACTCACTTTGTTATTAGTGATGGTCCAACAAACTTGTATATGTGGAAAAAAAATCCCGTAGTGCGTCCGTTGAATTTGCTGCCTGCTTTATAATGGAGCAACAACAGTTAGGATATGGCATTAGAAATGATAGTGTCTTCTCGGAATGTTACCCAAGTCCTGTGCCGTGAGACACGATTTTCTTAAACGCAGCAGAGAGAAGTAGAAAAAAAATAATAATTGTATTCACACTCGGCAATTTTCTCGCACCAGCACGACTATATTCACTTTTACACCACATGAATTCATGTTGCAGGCGGTGATAGACCACGAGGCTGGGTACATGCAGAGCAAGGAGACAGTGGATGTGTACTGCACGAGGGAGCCACAGTCCGTGTACCACCAGCGCATCGCGTTCTGCCTCGACATCCACAACCAGAGCGTGAAGGCCATGCGCTACCCGCCCAAGTCCTACAACAAGGACCTCGAGAGTGCTGAAGTGAGAAAAAAGTCTTGCAAGCTAAAAGAGTGCGATAAGTAGAGGAGGGGTACTTTTGCATTTGTGGGGATGCGGATATAAAATCTTTTGAGACAGTCATGGAATTGAAATGTTGCTGTTTTTTGGTAGTATTTTAACCACTTTTTAATGGAATAAATTGCGGAATTCTACGAGCATTGTTTATTTTAGCTGTACAGATTTGTGCAATTTAATTTATCCGTACCATAAAAGTTATGCTCCACCTTACGCCATTAAAGTTGTTTTTAACCAGCAATGAAGAATCTTGAAATAAATCGATTCCAATTTAATATCTCATAGATAAACCTTTTTTCAATTCCAATGCCTCACATGAAGTTTTTTGAGTGGAGCACATTTGAACTTCAGTTCGCTCTTCAATTTCATCAGCATAATTAACGAGAAAAATAATTCTTCGGTGCCGTTTTCACCTTTAATTTCAAGTCTGTTTTCGACCAGATTTCAGGACTGGATGTTTCCATTTATCACGCTAGAGTTTTAAACACAACATTGGGGCTCAAAAAGGACTTGATTCATATTTATAAATAAAGTACGAATTTTGCTCTGTTTTGAATTTATTAAACTCTGTCACAGGAGTAATTTGAGTGCGCAGTAATAAGGAAATTATTTTATTGAAGCTCGTGTGTTGCACGGAGTTGTATTTCGTTGCGACGGTTCATGAAAATTTGAGAGCAAAATTTCCACTTGAATTTCTCATTCTCTTAACTTGTGTGTGGTATTTTATCTAGTGTTTCGAAGTGTAAATGTTTGCCAACAAAAACAACAATTCACTCCTAGCTCTTTGTATCTCAATTGATACGTTGCGATTCGCTATGGAACTCATCTTTCATTTCCTGAGAACAGAAGCTTTAAAAAAATTGAAATATGGATGAAACTTGACACGCTTTCGTTGAGGCAGTGGATGCTGTTGATTTATTATTTGAAGGCTTTTGTGATCCTACACTTTTTGTTGTCTGCCGCAATGCTCAGTAACGATTATATCCAAGTACCACTTGTGCGACCGTAAAACGCCCCTTCATAAAATTAGTTTGCATTTCTAGGAAAGGTGACGCGGAGTCGGTCATTGACTTGCCAATTCCGGTAGTGAAAATTTTGTTGTATGGAGAAACCATGGCTTTGAGAATACGAAGTGTATCTCAATCTTTCTCTGATATAAAGTTACCGATTTGTCAAAACATTCGTGCCTCCGCTGGGGACTGAACTCTAGTTAAGCATTACGCTTTTTTTTTTGCTGAGGACCTTGCATGTAACTCTGAGCTATCCCGTCTTCTATATGCTACAACTATTTACTTCCTGAACTTCACTTTACGAGCGATAGAAAGAGTGTAACTGAAGCTGTATTAGACGAGTTGCTGACAAGGATTCCTTTCTCTGTTGTCTAGTGCACACTCTATTCATCACCGATGCATTTTTCTAATGTAGCGCTCTCCTCTCTCCCCCTCTTATTCATACCTCTGTCATTGCTCTGCACTACCAATATCATATAACCTTCCTTAACCAGATCGATCCTGTTACTGTGCGTACACCAAAAACGCATTGATACTAGCACATACATTTTCCTACAATTTGCTACCCTCAGGGAATGCAACTTTTCACTGGGGGAGATGCAAGGTCCTGCGCTTGAGATTGTGTAGGCATTTTTTCAGTAGATAAGGTTTTTGCTAATTATAGACCATATTTTTTTCGGTTCACTGCTTTCTCTTTTTTTATCATCACCAATTACTTTTTTCTTCAACTTGTGTTTTATTTCAGAAACTTCTTTCAATATTACCGTTTCTATGCTTAGAATGTGGAGACACCTGATGCGTAGATAGTCTCTTTTCTTTTAATTCCATCCTTGATTTTACCTTTCGCGTTTTTCTATTGAACACCTTCGTTGGGGTCAGAGAGGCTTGAATTAATTTATACTCCGACATCCTGTGATTCACTACTTAGCACTCCATCAGACCTCATTTCTTCATTAGAACAAGTGACTTCTAGTATGCACCACGGAGATCTCATTTTGAACTTCTAAAAGCTAACCTCGAAGTGCACTTTTCAGGTCTCAAAATTATACCAAACGCTCAAAAAACTTCACTCGTATTCTTTTTTTTTGCATACTCGAACAATGCTCTTGCTGTATTTTCCTACCACCATCTTGTCATTTGCAGTGATACGCAACTCTCGAGAGTTCAAAATGTATTTTCAATCCCTTGATTTAAAGCTATCCCCGTTCTCATTCATAGAGCGTCAATCAGTCCTAACTTATTTAAGTACATTTACTTTGAATTTTCTTAGATTAAAAGTTGTTTCAAATCTTGTCACTAGGGTATGCTAATTCTTTGAACCCATAATTATTGCTACATTTAAAAACCTTTCTGAAGCACATTCATGACAGCAAGTCTATTGAATCGTACAAAATCTCTAACGTCTCGTTCCCAAACGATGTCATCCATGTGCAGACTGACCAGTCATACCGACATCAACCTACCCCAGCAATCTATTCTAATTTAACAGAATTTCTTTACATTTCATGCGTCTGCAAGCCGTGATATTTCCTTAATCACGTTCAGTATGGGAGTAAAGATAATTTTTTGTGTTAGACCAGCGAAAAAATTAAAATTCGTTCATGAATTATATTGTGCTTAAAGAGACTCAGATTCATGTGAGTAACCTTCAAAATATTTCTTTGCTGTCAATGAAGGGTTTCTCGTCGAGTTATGTTGGCACCAACATTATTTAGTAGTTTTTTTTCCATCTTAAAATTGCTACTGAGGTATAGAGAAAGGAGGATTAGGAAACTGACCTATTTACTTGATTATTTGTCTTTCAAAGGAAGTTATTTATTATTTACATCTCGTGAGCTCACCCACATTTTTTATATTTGTGAAAGGCATTTGTAAAATTACGATTCCGTTTCACTAGGCGCGAGTTCGCCTGAAAGTGAGACTTGATAGCAAATTTGAAATGAGTCAAGCTTCGTTTGTATACTTATAGGATTTAAATGAATTACGTCCCAAGTCCATTTGCATCAACCTCTAGTGATTTTAGCAACTTAGGGTAGGATCTCTTTGTTCTTTTTATCAGCCCTAATCATCCGGCTACACTTTTGAGACCAATAGGTGCAGCAGGCCTCGCTAAATTCATGATAGTGTCGATGAAATGTTTTTTGTCGGGTAATAATTAAATTAGAAGGTGCTTGTTCCAATTGCTCGATCGTAATTGCGGTTTAGATATCGCCGTAAATGGTCAAGTTATCCTTGCGTAACTCCCCGATTTATTTGTTTGAATAGTTACTTCTAATTAATCATACATTTCATCAATAACATTTTCTCTGAGTAAGTCCGATAAGATAACCCTATAAGGATTGAAAACTTTGACAAGCAAATAAATCATATATATCAAGTAAATTTCGAATTCTGCCCTGGGTTATTCTAAAGAACGGCTGTAAACGTGGTGATGTGAAGAAGTTGTATACATGTCTGAACGAAATTCTAACTGGAATATGGTTATTTCAGGAGCGAAGGGAGCGAGAGCAGCAGGACTTGGAGCTCGCCAAGGAGATGGCTGAAGAAGAAGATGACGGTTTCCCATGAACAATATCAACTTCTCCACGTTCAGAGGAAAATTTTCACTTATTGTCCGCTTCGTCTAGTTAAGTAAAAACTTAATACTGACGCGCTTTATTCTACTCCAACGTTGTAAAGTAACCGTGGTATTAACTGATACCGTCTATGCATCTTTCAGTAAAGAGTGAGGTATTCATTAGCAATTTCATACAACAGTTTATTCGCATTAGCAGCTTACAAATAAACGATTACAAGTTACATGAAAAGAATTATTTCATCTAGTTATCACAGAAATATTTTATTGATTTCATGTGTGTTGTTATCTTGAAAGACCGAAATGCTTCTGGTTCGAAAGTAGTACAAGATCAATTAAAATCACTTAGCAAAGAGAAATAAAATACGAGACAGCAAATGAACTTTTCGAACAAAAAAATTCGCTTAAATATCTGCCAACTTCTCAAGAGGACAGAAAAAAAGGAAGTTCACAAAATGCGCCGGATGACTATTTCATTCACTACATTCATCTGAGATGAATAACTTTCATTCACTGCACATGCACTGGAAAAAAATTAATCTGGCTTAAGCATACAAATTTTCACGATTCCGTTTTCACAAACAAGGTCGCCAAATACAGAAGGCACTGCTGAGTTTTCCGTAGAAACGGTAGCAAGTTGGAACAGTGTCCATAGCAGTTGTTGAAACCTTTTGTACGATGCAGGACATAGCGTAGATTGTTTTATATTATATAAGGACTCCCAAGCAGCAACAAAAGCGATTTAGAGTGAACGAAGTGCCCATTTAGTATGCACTGTAGTAAATAAGGAATATTTGTACGAGGTATGTTCCCATACAGTATGCCCTGCGCACAAAAACAGTAAGAAAGGAATGAAGGAGAGAGCAAAGAAAGCATAAAACTGAAGTAAACTGGGCATGAAAGATGTAAGTCCCGAAGGCCCATCTGTAGCCGAGGTACCTAAAACTATCCCCTAGGAGGCGTCGATCCCAACACCATAGAATAGGCAAAGCCTAACTAATCTATGACCTTGAGAGCGGCAAAATGTACAAGAGATCAACTCAATAGCTGATTTCATACCGTGACGGAGCCAAAAGGATCCCCCTTGAAAAGAAGATTACACGTGATTACTTGAACTTCCACAGAATACCTGCCTTGAAAATTTAATCACATTAGAATCATTCCACTTTCGATAAAAATTAAGTCGTTCGCCTCGCATCAGGTGGAATCATTGTTGCAGTATACAGCTTAACAGACATACCTGCACAGTGAACAATCTCTATATTTTAATTACCGTTCATCGCGCCATAAATATGTTGCAGAACTAAGTCAAAAAACCTTTCGTTACCACAATGAATAAATAGTTTTACTTCTCATTAACCGTAGCTCAATGACGATCTCACGTGAAGCCGCAGCAAGTTTAGTTGATGTCCGACAACTCCCTCACTGCTCTGTATCTGTTCATTTCGTTGGGGAAGACATGCGCCAACTCCACCAGGAGGCCGGCTTTGAACGCCTTGTAGCTCTGTATCCGACCGTTCACCTGCAAAAGAAAGAAAAAAAGTTAACGTTACCCTCAAAGCTTTGATCTAGAAAAATGTTCTGCGGCTTATCATGTGGACATATCGTACATGCCAAGATTTATTCTTGGTACAGATAGTTGAGCCAGGCATGATTGTTCACACAAGCAAATCAACTTAAAGTAATTTTTAACACTGTCTCTAATTTGATACCAAGAACATCCTCTTAAATTTGATACATGAAACACCCACTTGCAATGTTAATACATTAAACAACCATGTTAAATTTAATACAATCATCACCTCCGAGTCAGACAGGTGTGCATCAAAATTACTATTTCAATTTGCAGTACGTATAAGTTTCAATAAACTGATCATAAGGAGCTGCTACGGGCTTATAGATGAGCTATGAGAGAAAAAAATAGCAAAAAATACTGCTACCAATATTTGGTTTGTTCTGATCATATCTACTAGATACACAAGTTCAAGTTTTTATTATTTTGAGCTGCACTATACATTTCACCCCGGCATTGCATTTGCACGCTGTAATAGCTCATAAAATGGTTAAGTGAGTGGGAGCACTATTGAGTTTCACAGCTTTCAAAAACCGGTAACCAACAAGATGAAACAACAATACAATAAGAAACATCTTAATTCTTTCTATTAATTTTTTTTACACACTTATAACACAAAAATCAATAAAATTAGCACTCATTAAGTTGAAAATAAGCTTCAAAAGAGGCGAAATTTTAATCAATTACAATGACTATCTATTCACTGTAAATGTTTCCCATCCCATATGCCTATGAAAGACACTCAGAAGAGTAAAGTATATGCATCAGACTGCTAAAGAATTGGTTCTCACAGAATTTGGATCTCAAATAGAAAGTGCGAGTCGTTAAGTTCGGCAGCTTCGCTTGCCCGATTCAGCCCATGATTGCACACCCACGATCATGACTTGAACTTACAATGAAGTGGGCAGAGCGTTAAGGCCTAGATTGGAATATCAAAAACTCTCAGGCTCGGAATTCACGTACTTACGATTATTCAATAATCTAAGCAAAAATCACCCCATGACCCAAAACTATGGCACACAGTCGTCAGCCTTCCCAATATAACCTTACTCAACAAAAAAACTCATGAAGTCCAGCTATTACTTATTTGTTGAAAATTATATCTACCGGCATATTCCGACCAAATCATTATAATGCCCCGAAAGCAGATAAATTTTACGAGATAACTAGTTCCATTGTACAGCTGATTTTGGAATCATTAAAAGTTAGCTTGCTAATTTACAAACGGAGGAAGAGCTTGATACACCATCCTTCATTTGAAAATGAAAAATCTTACTTTAATGTACTCTTCATACTGATACAAACTCTTAGTCTCCAGTTCATTTTTTAGAAGCAACATTTAAGGTATAGCCAGAAGAACCAGTTTGAACCTCCGGTTGTCAGTCACTTAGAATAAGCAAAGAATGTACAAACCATTTGATGATTGGATTACGGCATAGCTGCGTCTTTTGATGTTTTGATGTTGAAATTTTCGTTTCTTCTCAAGTTACAAAAAGGCCAATGAGAATGATATTGACAACATATCAACAGTTTTCACATGGTTTGAAAAATAAAACTCCAGAAGAAACGAGAACGCTTACCTGTTCATTTTTAGCAAGCGCTTTTTCCATGCAGTCTTTGGTGTAGAGCTGAGGGTTTCTGCCCCCATCTATGTACTCGAACACTTCCAGAGGAACGTGCACTTCTTGCACGGGCGATCGCAGCTTGTCTATCTCCTGCATGTTACTGATCATGTTCTGCCTGAAAATTATTGAAGTATAACTATCAATAGAATTTTAAACCAAATACAATGTTGTCAATGTGTGAGTTTGATAATTGCAATTTTTATTATTCCAGAATCAACCAAATGGTGGAGTGGCAAAATGGAAATGATGAAAAATTAAAAATTTTGACAATCAAGTCACTACTAAATTAGTTTATCACATTGGTTGCAATGTGAGCCGCCAGTGTACACAGAGGGAATTTTCATGATGCTGCTGACCAACCAGTAGTCACAAACTCTATTTTCATAAATACTTAATCAAAGCTAAATGAAGGCACGATCCAGTTAATGTTTCACTTAGTTGGCTATATTCAAAATTCTTTACCAAAATTAACCAAATTTGAGCTGAATATTGAACTTCAGTTTAACCCATTGTGGATGTAGTAAAACATTCTAGGTACAACAAAGGCAATATAGAAATATTCTGTTCAATATTTCTAACCCCAGTTTTAAATTTTTAAGTCAATTGGAAAATGCAAAACAAATTTTATTCATTTATCAAATTTTCTCAAAAGTTGAGATGAAAATATGTAAACTAACTTATTAATATGTACAAAGTAATTCTAACTTACTGTGGGGAAAGTTATGTGACATGGGGATTACAAATAAGTGACTATAAATTTCTACAAGCCTTTGAGCTTTATCAGCAGCTAGTTCATTTTGCACCCCGCACCACACAAGATCAAATGCGGAAAATATCTATTCAGTTAAAGCCAGGACTTGCTGGACATTCAAAAATCTGCATTATGAATGAGCAGTAACCTCTTGACAACTGTTCCTAATGTTACTCTTCTCGTTATAAATGCAATTAACTTTCACTTTATTTTTGATGTTGGATGGAGATTAAAAATGAATCTCTCAACAGGTGTAAAATATTTGGACATATGCCTCCCTATAACATGCATTTACAACTCCATTAATACTATTATTCAGAAAGAACAAGAATTAATCAATGATCTCTTTCTTGCACTAACAGAAGTATAGATCACCTTGCATTGAATGACACCCTGTATAAACCTGACATCTGGTATGTACTGGTACATACCAGTTTGCAATTTTTGGGCACAACCACTACACTAATGAGCTGAACAAAATTAAATATTTAAATCCAGCAAATAGAATGAAAATAAATTTGCATTGAATTATAGAACAGTACAAAAAATTTTTAATAAGTACCACATAACAACTTGAAGTATTTACTTACAGTTTTTGGTTGAGGACCTGCTGCCCCTGAGGCTGGAAGTCACTCACAAGGATGCCTATTTGCCTTACATTCTCAATGAAAGTCTCTAAATGATTCTCTAATTGTTCTAATGAAGAAGACATGATGGCAAATATTCTGTGAAAAATAAAACATTCAATTAGTTTTAAAGATCACTGTTGAATTCCAAATTCTAAACAATTCTTCTAAAACATTATCGACTGCATAAGAACTGAACATAGTGATTCCAAGCATGTGTAATTTGATATGTTTATTTGTAATTTGTTACAATAAAATTCAGCAAAAAATAGCATTTCCACCCAATTTATTCAACATCCCTGATGCAATTGAGTGCTATTATTCCCACTGGTACCAAACCAATACTAATCTTAGATTAGATTATTAGTTAGTTTAAGCCTCCCTATCCTCAACAAATGAGATCCAAAGAGAGGAAGGAAGAAGGCACCATTTAGTTTGGAGTAAAGGGAATGTGGAATCTATGCAGAAAGGGCATAGAAACAGTAAGATGAGAAAGAAGTTCATGAAACAAGATCAAAGTTAAAGAAGAAAGAAGTAGGTGTTGGAAAAACAGGACAGCAGTAAACCGAAAAAAAAGTTGGTCCGTAACAAAGCAAAAACCTATGTTATTTTAACAAAAAGAAAGCCTACCTAACCTTTAGCTCGGGCCCTCACAGTGTCCTCCTGGGGGCACTAATCTTAGAAAACATTCAGAGGACTATTGATGATTAGGTGCCTAAATTCAGACTTTTTAAATCATATACTCAAGAAATTACAGCAAACCACCAACAAAGAACAATGCATCAGCAGCATCTCCTTCACAATTCTCACCCCTGCAAGCAAATGAGTTTGAGTTCTATTTGTTGAGCTCAATCTCTTCCCTATGATTCAAAATAGGAGCAAAAATTTTAGTTTCATGATTCTCAGCACAAATGATGATCTAAAATTTTCTTACTTAGAGCTCTTCAGAACCACAGAGAAACTCAAAGAATCAAGAAGTAAAAAATTTATTCAGTATTGAACTAAGCATAGGTAAAAACATCAGCAAAAATAAAAACACCTTGAGAAATAAGATAGTGAACAACAAAAACACAAATTGCCTTTTCAAGCAAGCAATGGTTGTAAGGTACACTATTTTCACCACAATAAAAATGGAAAAGGAGAAGATAAAACCTAAAACTAGGCCAACAGACTCCTGATGAGTACTTCCTAGAGACAATCTAATGAGAACAGGTACTATTCTCCTGTTTCTGGGAAAGAAAAGCACAGGAATCCATTAAATTTTCAATACTGTATACTATCAAAATTCTAGCCGTTGCTCGAATGCTGAGGTCCCTTGCGGACTTTGTAAGGCAGATTTAAAGGCCGCAATAAAGTTCTTGGGCTGTGAGCCACTTAATCAGCCTAAAATTTAATAACGCTGGTAATTTACGACTAAGCGGAACAATGGCAGGGGTTCCTCACATCTTCGGCAACAAACGTAGATGCAAACACTAAAATGTTCGTCTGCTCTTCTTGTTACGAGTCCCAAGCCATAGCAACGGATTCGGGCAAGCTAACGTGCGTGTCTGCCAGAGGTTGACACATCAGATTGAACTAAGCTGTGAACGCAGGTGCATCTTCCTTTGTGCCTCCGCAGCACTCCAGCAAACCGCCCTCGCTACCGGGGACTCTTGCGTCCTCGACAGCCGGCTACATTGAAGAGTGTTCGCCTGAACATAATTTTCGAAACCTTCAGGTGAGCCCCTAAGCTACTCATGCTCCGCTGGTCATTATTTATCTTTATTTCAGCGTTACCGGCCCCAGATTGGTGCCCGGTAAATTTGTGTGCAGTAGGGCCCGTTAAATTTGGGGTTAGTGTTCACTTGGTCGGGTGGAAGCACACAATACATAGGACCTAATGCAAAGATGCCAGACCAAACTATTCAATTAGATTATAAGTTTGGTCCAGCCTTCCTTTCCAACACAAGGGAGTTCAAAGAGAGAATGAATGACTGTACCATTTAGTATAGAGTTAAGGGAATACAGAATCTAAGCACAAGATGTGTTCTGACACAAGATCTCAAGCACATAGAAACATTAAGTTGATATGAGAAAGAGGGTTATAGAATGAGATAAAAGATGGAAAAGAATGTCAGAGGGATTGAAAAAAGGGCAGCATTGAACCAAAAATAAATCATCCTTCATTAAGCAAAAAAAAACTATCCTATTTCAACAAGAACAAGGCCTCCTTAACTTAATACAGGACACTAAACGACTACAGTGGGTGATAACAATAGAAGGATTGTAATAATTTTTAAACAATGAAAAATTTAAGCTTATACAATTCAATAGAAGACAGTGGCCAAATTATGAATAAGAATGATAAAATATTAATACCTGGAACAATTATTTTAAAATCGCGCAAGTGAAAACAAATGTTGCCCAGTGGTTTTCTTTGTAACTTCTTGTGACATGCACAGCTTACTTTCTGGAAGAACTGCCATGTAGCTCAAGATTTAGCAATTATCAATAATCTCAAATTAGCTGTTACATTAAAGGAAAAGGACCTATTAACACAGACAAGAAAATTAGAAATCTATGCACAAAACACACTTTGTTCCTATTGAAGGATACCCTTATCATACAAACAGCAAGTCAGGAAAAGGAAGAAAAGACAAGAAATATGAAAGCATGAAAACTGAAAGAAGTTAGAGGCCTCAAAAGATACAAGTCCCACAGGCCAGTCTATAGCTGAGGTAACCTGGTCCCATCTAGCATGGGAGCACCACTTCTTAACCATGGAATAGACAAACCTACATAGCTACCTCCTATGCTTCCTGAGAGGGGCAAGTTCTTTTCAATTTCCCTTCACATGTGCTTTAATAAACTATCATCACAAACATTTTAGATTAGAATAAATAGGTTAGTTTAAGCCTTTCTAACTTCAGCAAAGGCATTCCAGCCTTGTAAACAATGAAAAATATTAGAGAACTTTATTGGGCCCAGACAGGATGGCAATTCAGAACTACAAGTAGCAGTCAAGTAAATTATTGTGAACTATTTCTCAAGGATCTCAAAATCCAAATCCACAGCATAATTTTGATCAATAATGATAATAAATAAGTTGGTAATAGGTTTCATAATGGAACAAATCATTACTTTGCTAATTTCATACAGCTTTCCTTCCTTCATTAGAAAACAAACTTTGATGGGATGGAGAGTCACACACCTCTGCAGATGACATTCTTTCATTAATTGATAAGCAATTGTGTGCAATTCAGGAACATAACTTCTAATTGATGACACATTGTGTGAAAAAAATAATTTTATATCTTAATACTTTCTTCAATTCCCTTTAAATTTATATCATTATAAATATAAAACTTTCAGCTTTACCTAGAGGCAATTTTTTGGTAAGATAGTGTTTATAGTTGTAGTAAATAATTGTTGTTCCCTGCACAGCATTCAGGACAGAATGAACTCCAGTCTTCCCAATGGGAAATAAAAGCAGTTCAAGCCAGAAAACAACTAGCCAGACAGAAATAAACTTTAGAGCAGTTCATTTCACGCTATATTGCTGCTTCTGCCGTGCCACTGCAACCTGGCAGCTTCCATGCATTGTAATGCATGCAATGTGCTATGAAATAGTTATATTGCAAATCCCATTTTTCTGATGGATTGCAAAAATATTCAAAGGATATTTTGGGTTGTAGGGAAGTGCACAGTGTGCAACTATTTTTCTTTGAATAAGAATTTGATGGTAACATCAATTTGAAGAAAATCAATATTTTTCCATCTATTTCAGACCAGAAATTAAGCACTTATCATTAGGAATCAAAATGCAGTAACTTGGATGCGTAGACTCATTCATCTGAAATAACAGCAGAAGTCTTGAAAAGCTAATTGAGAATTATTTTTTCCCTATCTCCATGTTTGTGTATCAAACACTCTGATCAGTTTGTGAGAATGAAGTACACAAAGAGAACAATTGTACCAACTATGCTATGTATCCCATTAGCCATTGCATTCTCTAAAATTGCAATCGATTGATATATGGTGGCTATTTGAGAAAAATATGACTTACTCCAAAAATTTTTACCGGATGTTTCCTGGTGAAGTTTGAAAGAATTTGTTTACAATATCTTCTACTGAAAATTGTGTAAGACCTCATCACCATATAATACAATATTAGACTTGAATTTTTTTAGAAGAGATTTTTGATGCATTTCCTTTCATGATATTCAAACATTTTGTAAGAAGATTTAAAAGCAAGTGAAGTACATTTTACTTTGCACTGTTATTTTGGTAGTCTTAATATCAAGAAGGTAAAATTGCTTGAAATGATTTTTCCCAATTTTATTTAGTATAAGTCTGATCACATAAAAAGTTAAACTGAAATGCAAAATACCTTATTAGTTCACATTAGACATTTATTCAAAAATATCATGTTCAAAGACTTCTCTGACAGTAAAGAACTCACAGATGCTAAGTTCATCAAAAATGATGGCAATGAACATTTGAAGTTGGACAGATCATGCAGAAATTTGAATTGGCATAGAAATTTTGGCAAATATCTCTTTCAAGATAATCAAGCTGAAATGATGAATATGAGATAACTGTGATCATTTTTCAAATTTCCCTCTCTAAATCTAGTGCATGCTAAGAGAAACTAATGTATCTATCTTGACCATACCCTGGATTTAAATACACTTCAAATGGCAAGACATTTTCCAATGATGCAAGTATTATGACCTATAACAGACAAACAAATACTTCTAACTATAGGGCAATAATTATTTCCTATTACTTTATTCAATTCATGAGAGATAAATCAATGTAAAATGATATGAGCACTTTTGTCAAATACCCTGAAACACCTTTTTTGAAATTGTATTGAAAACAACACTATCACAGTAATGGATATTTGTGCACAACTTTTTTTTTTAAATGCCTAATTTAAAACAATTATTGTAGTATCAACACGTTCCCTTCATTTCCGCGGCTGTTAACGAATGGTTTGGTCAGGTTGTAAGTAGCAGAATAGGGAAATCAATTTTTCAACTTTAATAAATTTTAATTCTTTCTAATGAATATGAAAAATACAATTGCACAATAACATTTCACCTCATATGGTAACAGTGATTTTTTTAAATGTTGCAAAACAGATGAAATGTGGTGCATTTATACCGGCACGTAAATGGGCAATCTACCTGTTGGTACACATGTGGCCCAATACATAGGAAACGTTTTAACCCTTTCAAGTCTGAAGGGACATATGTGTCTCACCAGATATTTAAAAAGTCCAGAGGGTCTCAGAAACGTGTTCTATTATATCAATAATCATTTATAGGCTCAGCAACTATTTGCACCACTTTTCTGCCATTTATTGCACAATGTCAGAGAGCAATAGCGCCCAGTTGACCCGCTACTGCTAAAGTTATTTTTTATAGATTTTATGTTTTTTATAGATTTTTCTAATTTTTTTATAGATTTATATTGATTTTGTATACCGAGTACAATTATTGTTGTGATACTATTAAAGAAGTATACAATCAAGATTGTTTAAACCCTATTGTTTGTGACTGACCACTGGGACATAATCATCCCAGTACACATAAACTAACATGTCTGCTGGGACACCAGAGTGCCAATGCTATAATTCTTATAATTTACAAATAAAATAAAATATTTTCTTTGCTTAATCTGTTTCCATAAGAGTAATGGAGCTGAAGCATGCATTTTTACCTATCCAAATAAATTTTGTGAAAGCTCACTCAAAAGGGTTAAACAACACCATCACAATTATCTGATACTTTTGTTTACAATTTTTTCATATGCGCACTCTAAAGAGGGCAAAAAAAATGTGATGCAAAAGTGATCTATCCATACTTTTGAAACCTTTGAAATGTTCAACTGCTTTTCTTCTTTGACCAACTTTCTCATCACTTTCAAACTTTGCTTTGACAATACACAATACTACAGATGACAGGGCATGTCAGTCAGAAAATGAAGAACATAAAGCTAGGATAAGCTTGCAAGCTTTTTTTCTCTATTTGCACAGTGATTCAATGAGTTCCTTGCTGCTCATATTATTTATTTACCTTTCATGCTAAACAATGTAACAAATTGAGTATGTAAAATGCAATGAGCACTTTTGCTAAATTCCCTGAAGCCCATTCTTGTTTGATATTGTATTGATAGCAACATTATCACAGTAACAGTGTATATTTGTGTAGAACTATTATTAAATATTATGGACCACTAATACTATATTCAGTCAATGGAAATGTAAATGCCCTATCAATGATGAAGAATAAATCTTTCTATTATGCTCTTACAATTCGGTATTACCATGATAATAATTAGACAAAAATACTGCATGTTGTGATATAAAGTAGTCATTTAGTGTTGCTGTTGAAAATACTCCACAAGCACTAAGCTGAATTCAATCCTTAAAAAGAGTAGAATCCTTGAATTACTTGCTTCCTATCAACCTTTTACTTAAAAATATAAAATTTACTCATTTCAGTGATTAAGTTATTAAGTAAATAATTGGAAATGAGTTGTGAACCTAATTTTTAGATTTGCATCCATTATGTTTGCACACACATTCTAGTGCTCTGCCCAGCATTCTGTGGACCACTGTGGAAACAAATTTTCAAAATTGTTTCATTTCATCAGCAACACACGCAGTGCAAACAAGGTTTTGTATGCTGGTCATTTTAATTTCTGTAAAATATTTTAACACAAAAATACATTCCACTAACTCATTAATGTCAGCCATAGTACGAGTAGTTCAAGTTATATTGTAACAGCACCTTAATGTGACAGCTGAATTCCAGAGGTATTACCTTTCTTATGCTATTTTTCAGTTTTACTATCCAACTACGAGAGGAAGCTGGGATCAAGTATACTTTAAGGACACCAGCTCCATCTGGTGTCCATAAACTACATCCAGGTTTATTTGGGATCCTTAAAATGCACTAAGGTGATATTTATGATAATTAAAATGACATTAAGTAAAATTTTTGCCATTTATAAAAGCAATGCATAGAAAGCATAATAAAGAGGCGATCATAACATAAACATAACATAAACATAACATAATAGTTGTCTCTGCTTCATTCATTCAATGGCCAGCAGTGGATCTTCACCAAGTAGAGGAAGAAATTCTGTTTGCTTGGTTGTTGCTTAAATAAATGTTGCTTGGTTCATTTTATTAAAAAGAACATGATTTTTTGTATTATAGAAAAGAATTACTTTGATTTGATTGCAGTCAAGATATGCAGAACACCATAGCATAGATATATTCAAAAATTTACTGGTATTCTCAAGCTACACTTGGATTAACACTGATGTCCGTAAAGTACACCTGGAGGCTAGTTTGCAAATTTGGTGTCCTTGAAGTATACTTGGTCTGGAAGCTGAAAACTTTTGAACAATTCATCTAGAAAAACCATGTCAGACAGTGTCTGTGCTTATAGAGATACAGAGTTGAGATCCATTCATTATTAATGCTTTGCTGGTTTATTTCTTTGTCATAAGATGCTTTTATTTTCCAGAACATTATGGTGAAGCAGAAAGAACTCAAATAATTGATTACTACTGCAGGATATAGATTCAAAATATCTTAGCTACAACAGCTTTGCATATTATGCAATTCAGTTTTGAGACAAACTTAGAGAAGCACAATAATTTAACTCAGTGTAAAGAGGTTAAAAAGTTAATTATTCGATGATGAATAGGTTTTTTCACAAAGATCTTACAACTTGGTATTACCAAATATCGTGATAATAAACTAAGAATATCAGAGGTATGGATGCAAAAATTGATATAATATTGCTCACATATATTACTTCAAAACTTAGCTCAATTCAATTATTAAAAAGCTATTTTTTTTTAATCATTAGCTATTTAGTAACCTTATAAGTTGGTTTTTGTTATGAAAAGGACACAAAACAATTTTTTCATTTTTGTTAGTCCTATAGTGGTAATTAGATCAAAATCAACAACTTTTCTTCTATGCACTTTCAGTCGCAAATGAGCATTTAACGAGTTAGAGCGGTAGGTTACTTACCTCAATTCTAGTTTTTCAAGAGCACAAAAAATTGTTTTGAGGGGTGATTTCAATAGAATCTCTGTTTCAATAGTTGTAATGCGTTTGAATGATCGTTAGGTTGTGTTACATTAAGCAAGGTTGGGTTAGGTCAGATTAGTTCAGTTACATTACGATACCGCTATAACCAGGGTTGCGGAGTCGGAGTCGGAGTCGCAAGTTTTTGGGAGGATTCGGAGTCCCTTTTCTGAATGTGTGTGAAGTCGGAATCGCATTTCCAAATGTGGTGGAGTCGGAGTCGTTCATTCGGATGTGGCGGAGTCGAGGTTGGAGTCGCTTTTTTTTTTGTGTCTTCAATTTTGATTTTTGCTAAAATTATTCATAATTATTTAAAAATGAAAGTAAACAAAACTGATTTAAAATACTTTACTAAAAAACTAAAAAAATACTCAATGTTTTAATTGATTATTTTGTTATTCAAAATAAAACATCAAACGAGAATAAAAGACAGTATCATATTACACACAGAGAAGCCAAAAGTGGCTTCTATTCGTAAACAAAACGTTCCAAAAATGTCAGGCCCCTGCGAAGAAAACAGAACAACTTTGGCCTATTATAGCCAAGATATAAAATTGTTTGAACTACAATATGGATCCTTTTCTGCATTGTTACACTGCATAGTGTAGTTACAGAGAAGAAAAGGCGGTGTGCAAATCTTGCCTACCTTATCTACACGTACATATGATATGGTATAATTTTGGGGATTTTGAGCCTAGTAATTAAATTAACTATTGTAATTTCATTGAATCGGAGCATACTTAGGAATAGAAAAACTGTTGATGCTTATCTATGCTTATCAGGGGATGCAGTGCCTACTTTGCCTACTCAGAAGACAGCTGTCAGTGATATATATGTATGTTTATAATAGTGTACACGGCTTGTCATAAATGACGTGATTTGATATTATTAACCAAATCTTCCAGATGTGGATGACAAATAAATGAATCCATCCTAATAGTAGCCACGATTAAATTATTCTTGTGCTTGTGCACTGGTGAAACTCGTATCACAGATACGATCATTTAGCATCCTTTCAGAGCGTGAAAGGGACAGACCAACCAACCAATCCAGATCAACCAATTTTATGTGTTCAATACTAAATTGAACATTGTAATAACATAGAAGTTATGCACAGGAAATACTCAAATCTATTTATTCATTTATTCATTCAAGGAGACACTTGGCAATTTATTTGATAAGAATAATCAGCACTGTGTAGGGTGTTTTTTTTTGTGCAGACAAATTTCAATCATAGGTACAAAAATTCCAAAACAATCGATTTTCATGAATGATAAAATGCCGAAACGCCTTAGTTTTTGAGTTATAAGGACTTAAAAAAACTTTAAAACTCGAAGTAGGAGATCTCGTGCGCGCGAATGATAATGCTAGTCTTGATGGTTCCGACCGCACAAAAGCAGTTTTTTGTTATTACGATAAAACCTGCAAGCATTTTACAATCACGAAAAATTTGCAATTAAAACGTTAGTTAGGAAACTAAACCTAAGTTATCAATGATAAATGTTAGTAGCTATTTCATTAAATTAATAAAACGTTCAAACATTATTCAATGCTTAATAGTTTGAAACTGCAGATACTTTTCCTAACCGTGAAATGCTTGCAGTTTTTGTTAAAATATCAAAAACATCTTTTAGTGGGGTAGGAACTTCAAGACTTAACCTTCACCTTTTTTACCCATCAAGGCTTCACCTTTTTCACTTCAATTTAATCCAAGTCAAAGTCAATTTAATCCAAGTCAAGATCAGTTTATTCCAAGTCAAATTCAAATTAAAGCAATCCTAAGTTAAGTTAAGAATTGACGTAATCACTCGTTAATTTGACCATTTTTGCATTAAATACGCCTTTATATTATGTAATGAGCAAGACAATCGTTTTTCTTTTCAGCAAGGAATACATAAAATTTCCGCCGGTGTCCGTTGTTGCAATCTAAAGACAAGCTGTTGTAAACTGTGCTAAGTATTCAGCATCAGGAGGCAGAGTGTGATTCAGATCTTTGAGCGGCGTAAAAGATACCAATCAATTATAAAAATTTGTTATACTACTCACTGAAGTTCTTTTAAAATTCTACATTTATGGCAGTTTGTTTCCATTCAAATTTTTTTGCTCTAAAGCTAATTTTTTGTTACAAATATATTTAGTAATATCGAGGAATTATTTACGCTCGAATAGAGATTTATTAGCGTGAAATTTCACTTTATCACATGTATCAACTCATATATACATGCTACTAAATAGGATTTTTGGACAATTAGTAGATTTAATCCATAAAAAAATATAGCAACAAAGTCCTTTTTTGCTCGTCCAAACGATTCTCGTAAAAAGAAGTTACAATTTATCTCATCGACAGAGACGATATAATTACCTTGGCCTATTGATTTGAAGGGATAGCAACATTTTTATTGCTAATGCAGGAATGTATCTGTGTAATGTACTATCAATTGTATTCAAACGGAATCGTACACAAGTACTCAGTGAATCGCGTTTGTATATTTCTCTTAAAGATTAAATCTACATAACATCCAATAGTTCTCTTATGTATTTGCATGGATATGATTTCATTCATGTGATAAAATAAAATTTCAAATATGTAAATCTCAAAATGAGAGTGGAAACATTCCTGATACTGCTATGTGTAACATAAAATTACATTAAAAATTTAAAAGCGAAGAATAAAATTCTAAACATATTTGGAACGTTTCGGGATAAATCCCATC
>JACJUY010011228.1:0-26230 GCA_014220935.1 Platorchestia sp. MABIK
GAGCAGTTCAGTAGAGAAGCAGAGCAGTAGAGGAGCAGTTCGGTAGAGAAGCAGTTCAGTAGAGGAGCAGTTCAGTAGAGAAGCAGTTCAGTTGAGGAGCAGTTCAGTAGAGAAGCAGTTCAGTAGAGAAGCAGTTCAGTAGAGGAGCAGTTCAGTAGAGGAGCAGTTCAGTAAAGCAGCAGTACAGGCTGACTGAGAACTCCACATTCTCTCAATAGCAAAACGCCTAAAAAAAATTTCATGCTCGAACAGGCATAAATAAAAATTTTCCAGCAACACTGTTGACATGACCACTCCACAGCAGCACTCTCGACATGAACACGACGATGCACTGACGACATTCAACATTGTTAGGCCTTAAAAGAACATTTTTTCTTGCAAAAAACCTCTTCGACACGACCGTAGTCCACCGAGCACGATATTTGGAGCGCAACATACACATGCAACACTGCCCAGGTCAGCTGGGGCACTGCGTGCCAGGCTGCCAGCCTGTCTGGTGACCGCTGCTGCTGGAAAGGCATTTGGCGGCTGCAGCTGCGCCAGCTGTAAATACTGCGGTACCAGCTGTCAATAGTATGGTACCAGCTGTAAATACTGTGGTACCAGCTGTACCATCTGTAAATACTGTGGTACCAGCTGTACCACAGGTAAATTCTGTGGTACCAGCTGTACCATCGGTATATACTGTGGTACCAGCTGTGCCATCGGTAAATACTGTGGTACCAGCTGTACCATCGGTAAATTCTGTGGTTCCAGCTGTACCATCGGTAAATTCTGTGGTACCAGCTGTACCATCGGTAAATCCTGTGGTACCAGCTGTACCATCGGTAAATTCTGTGGTATCAGCTGTACCATCGGTAAATTCTGTGGTAACAGCTGTACCATCGGTAAATACTGTGGTACCAGCTGTACCATTGGTAAATACTGTGGTACCAGCTGTTACAGCTGTAAGTACAACATAACCAGCTGCAGCAACGGCAGACACACCAGCAATGCCATCTCCAGAAACGGCGAAAACAACTGCTGCAGCTGTAAACGCACCAGCTGCAGCAACAACAAACACAACTGCGGCAGTTGTATAAGCGCCAGCTGCAGCAACAACAAATACAACTGCTGCAGCTGTAAACGCACCAGCTGCAGCAACAACAAACACAACTGCTGCAGCTGTAAACGCACCAGCTGCAGCAACAACAAACACAACTGCGGCAGTTGTATAAGCGCCAGCTGCAACAACAACAAATAAAACTGATGCAGCTGTAAACGCACCAGCTGCAGCAACAACAAACACAACTGCTGCAGCTGTAAACGCACCAGCTGCAGCAACAACAAACACAACTGCGGCAGTTTTTTAAAAGCGCTAGCTGCAGCAACAACAAACACAACTGCTGCAGCTGCAAACGCACCAGCTGCAGCAACAACAAACACAACTGCTGCAGCTGCAAAAGCGCCAGCTGCAGCAACAACAAACACAACTGCTGCAGCTGTAAACGCACCAGCTGCAGCAACAACAAACACAACTGCTGCAGCTGTAAACGCACCAGCTGCAGCAACAACAAACACAACTGCGGCAGTTGTATAAGCGCCAGCTGCAGCAACAACAAATGCAACTGCTGCAGCTGCAAAAGCGCCAGCTGCAGCAACAACAAACACAACTGCTGCAGCTGCAAAAGCGCCAGCTGCAGCAACAACAAACACAACTGTGGCAGTTGTATGTATGAAAGATGTGTACAGCTGTAAACGCACCAGCTGCAGCAACAACAAACACAACTGCTGCAGCTGTTAACGCACCCGCTGCAGCGGCAACAAACACAACTGCTGCAGCTGTAAACGCACCAGCTGCAGCAACAACAAACACAACTGCTGCAGCTGTAAACGCACCCGCTGCAGCAGCAACAAACACAGCTGCTGCAGCTGTAAACGCACCAGCTGCAGCAACAACAAACACAACTGCTGCAGCTGTAAACGCACCAGCTGCAGCAACAACAAACACAACTGTTGCAGCTGTAAATGCACCCGCTGCAGCAGCAATAAACACAACTGCTGCAGCTGTAAACGCACCAGCTGCAGCAACAACAAACACAACTGCTGCAGCTGTAAACGCACCAGCTGCAGCAACAACAAACACAACTGCTGCAGCTGTAAACGCACCAGCTGCAGCAACAACAAATACAACTGCCGCAGCTGCAAAACCACCAGCTGCAGCAACAGCAGCACCATCTGTGCCAACGCTCGCACAAACAGGAGGCGCTATTTATGTAGTCACCACTAATTGAACCTTCTCTAATTACCGTCATTACTTCTCATTACACGCGTTTAAATACATCTCATTCTATGTACCAACTCAAAGCATCGCTGCGGCCAATCAATTCGTATTATTTTTTATCATATGACCATTTTCAAATGTTTTTCTTAGTTGCTTCAGCTTAACAATTTTTTAGTGAAAAAAAATACGATTCTCAATACGAAAAGTCAAAGTATTACCTGATATTAAGTATGATTGTAGGTTAGTTTTAGCATACCTCCTAACCCCATAAAATTTGTTTCGTGGAGAAGAAATATAAGGGTGTAGAATTTAGGGAACGGGTAAAGAAATATAAGGGTAGCTATTAAAAATTTTTGGAACAAAAAATTTTACAGCAAGCCAAATTCATACTCGGTCAATAAAAAGCCATTTTACTTCACATTACCATTTTTTGGGCACAAATCTGAAAACCTGAGGAAGGAATTGCATCTGCTTTTATCTAAACATTTCAGACATATATATTTCAAAACTACATTGGTTAATACGTTTAAAATAGGGTCTTATTTCAATTACAAGGATAGAACTCCCAAAGGCATGCTCTCGTTTGTTGTTTACAAATATCGTTGCGCACATTGTGCGTCTGTGTACGTGGGCTCAACTAAACGGGCCCTCAGTATTCGCGTTGCGGAGCATGCTGGTAGGAGTTTTAGAACAGGCCTCCTTCTCTCTACGCCATCCCATTCTGCCATCCGTTCTCATGCAGAGAAATGCGATCTTCCAGTGCGCTTAAACGATTTCAATGTAAGTGCATCTACATCTGGTGTTATAAATCTTCGTATTTCAGAATCGATGTATATTTTTAACCACAAAACCAGTTTTGAATGATAGTCAGTCCGCTTTCCCCCTTCAGCTAGTTTAGGTTGTATTTGTACGTTTTTAGGATGATGCTAATTCACTTTTTTTTCATCGTTCAACACTTTACTTGAAATTTTCCTAGATTTTGTGATTTTCTACCGACAGAAGTTGAGAATGACCTAACGGGTCGAAACGTTCTTCTTTTATTATTAGACTGTTTTAATAAGAATGTTAAATTTAAAAGCTACTTTCTTTGCCCTTCTATTCATGATCAAAAAAGACAAGGTATGTGGAAAAAGGAAACGATCAAAGGATCAAAAGGAAAGAATCAAAAACACACCCGACGCAGTAGTAAAGAATCGACCCACTAACGTTCCAAACATCACGTTGCTTGCGACACGACCCATAGATGGGTCGTGCTTACTGTAAGTTCTTCCGGCTACGGAATGACCCATAGATGGGTCGTTTGATAAATTTTAACAATCTTTTAGAATCTACAGTATTGATGAACATAGATAATGTTTGGAATTTATGAAATTACTAACAACTGTTGAGTTTAAAGTTGAGTTGATAGTTGAACTTCAGTTTAACCCATCGCAGTCTACGTGTTATGCAACGAAGAGGGAGGAGATTTCCAGGGATTGAGAACCTAAGAAAAGAACACCGCGAAACTCTCCTCCACCTCACGGCTTCGCGCTAAAATACACAGATGGGTAACAACGGAGGCATTCTGTATGTTCTGTATTTTCATAAAACATCTGAATATAATTACGTAGAAATCAGTGCTGTGGAGGCAAGAGTGTGAAAGGAAAAGTTCGACGCAGGATGTGGGATGACAAAAGGGGATATAATTATATAAATAACGATGCTGAGGAGGCAAAAAGGAATAAGGATTGGCATAAAGTGTGGAAAGAACGAAGAGAGAATGAATCAGATAGTTGAGGACGAAGAGAATAGACCTTGAATAAAATAGCCACGAGAAAATAGCCGATTGGTTCTCTTAATAACCTAGTTACTCCTGACACGGCTATAATACACCTCGTATGGCTTGTCTATCAATAGGACCATTATGCAGAGAAATTTTTTTTTAAATTCGTCATACATTTCATGTATCAACTTTCATGGTAATAAACAGATTTTCTTTTTTTTTCATTTTTTTTTCATTGACTACGAGATCCGTATACGCGACGTCTAGGTCTGGATCCCTTCAGTTGTTATGCCACACTCAGTGTAGTTTGTTTTCGAAGTCGACACATGTTTAAATCATTTATTAGTTGGTGATAACTAGTGTTTTAATCGCTCCGCAATGCGCCAGTGTATCCTAAACAATAGATGGCTGTTTTGTACCCTTTAAGTCCCTCGGTACACTTTCAAACTTTAATTATTGTTTGAAATTTCTCAAGTATCTAACATCCCGTAAGAGAAGACAATTTATAGTAAGGTTCAGTCGATTTAAAATTAGATTTAACTCTTATAGTCATACATTTTATGTGTCAACTTTATTGGAAATAAACTGGTTTTCTTCTCCTTTCTTTTTCTACCAATATCTTGAAATATTTCAGAGAGCTTCTAGCTCTTTGTGAGTTCACGGCGGTCGAAATGACCAAATGACCGAAGCCTATCCGTGTCGAGTCTATAACGAATTTTTCTTTTGTCTTGGAGCTAGGATCTTTATCATCAGTTTACACAGAAGGTGACAGCTATGATCTTTTTGCCTCGTCAGCTCTAGGATTTGCAGCCGAAGAGAATTTCCCCTAAGGATACCAACGAGCTGATTGCCAGGGCTCGTCTTTGTGGAGAAGCCCAAAATACTCCAAGAAGATTAAAGTCACAATGAGTGTTTCCTGACGTGTGCTGAGTATATTGTCAAGGAGATCATGAAGTTCGTCATCACTGTTCAGTGCTTACCAAATTTTTATGAACTAATACAATTTCAACGGTCGTTCTTTATCATGAGTGGATTGTTAGATGCAGTAAAATTTAGCTCATTTATCAGTGTTATTTACTCTGTTTTCTTTGGTTCGCTCTTGCCGAAATGTGTGCACGAAAAACAAGTTTCAGGTATCGAAAGGTCGATTTCTTAGTTTCAGATGCATAATCATAGTGCAGCTCCTCTGCACCACCTGACACACTGCACACCACACACTCCACAACGAAATTTGTACAGTGCACGCCGCACAATACACACTACTCAACACTCGCTCCACAACCGGCACTACACACAGCACACTAAACAGCACACACTAAACACACCACACCGCAATCACACTATTCAATCACACACTACACAGCACACACTACATAGCACACACCACACTGCACACACAGTGTACAATACACACGGCACAATACACATTGCACAACACGCCACAACACACCACACGCTACACACACACACACACACACACACACACACACACACACACACACACACACACACTACACAACACACACAGCCACCTACTCTGGCCTGGAGAGCAATAAGGCAGTCCCTGGTGCCGGTGAGGTCGGAGAGCACGTCTTGTGAGGCGTCCCCCCGCCGCCCACCGTGAGGAGGCCCCCTGCCCCACTGGTCCGCGGTGGCGCCCCTGGCCACGCTCGTGGTGGGAGAGGAGTTCTGGCTGCGCCCTTCCGGCTCACGGGACGCTGCTGGGGAGGTGAACGGTGCGAGATAGGGGTAAAGAGGAGGCAATAGGGATAAACGTTAGGGAATAGAGATAAACGGTGGGGAATAGGGTTTTGGGAAAAAGAAACGTCTTTATTGGTTATTCCATTAAATATCAAGGCCTAGAAATGTTTTTTTTGTTCGTGATCTGAGATGAAAGAGTGAATGAATTAGTGAAGACAGACCTCTATGAGTAGAAAAGTTTCTCTATTAATCTCTTCAACCGGTATTCGTTTGCTCTTTTCACCTGAGTAGCTGCGCGAACTCTGCTGAAAGTATTGCGAGGCTGGACTGGGATCGAACCAAGGTCTTCATTGTTCTAATTCAAACGCTTTAACAAAGCTGAAGGTTCATTTGTCAGCTATCAATGATAAATGAGTAGTTACATCAGATTTTGTCAGCTGGAAATGTTAAACAAGCATTTAAGGCATATATTGTCATCTATTAAGGATAAATGAACATTGAAATGAAGTACTTCCGTCTAAAACTATTCAACATCAAATCGTTTGATAAAGTGATGACTTCATATTCATGTTAACATGCACTAGTTCTCAATTTTTATGCAGACAGAGTGGAAGAGCTCACAATTATTAAAAACATACTTTAACTTTCCCATGACAAAACTCTAATGAAGTAAGAATTTCATAATGCCAAAAATCCCTCAAAGATTCGCATGCAGAGCAATGGGCTTAGTTTACCTGATTTTAATTCTTACATAGTTTTGTTATTCCATTATTTAGTCTTTCATAGTTTAATCTTTCATAGTTTAGTTTTCCATAATTTTGTTTTTCCAAATTATAGTATTTTTAAGACCGCATCGATTTGAATTTATTTGCAGCCCATAGACCAAACGTAGCAATCAATTCTCACGTTCATCCTCACATCAATTTCGATACTAATTCATCCAACACAAAAATCAACTCAAACATTCACTCCAGTATAATTTTGATTCCCTTTGACCCAAGTAGCAATGTATTCTCACGTTCCTCCCCATGTCTGGGACTGCCGAAGTCGTGCCCGCCCTGGGGAGTGGAGCCCCTGGTGACGCTGGAGCGGCCAGATCCGCCAGAGGGCGTCTGCGTCAAGGGAATTTGGGGCAGCTTGCGGCGGCCGCTCATGCGGTGGATCGTGTGGTACCTGTGGCGGGGGACAAGCGCGTTCCACGTCCCTCATTAGTGTTTATTGTTTGCTATTGGTGTTTTTTATGAGGTGGTTGTAGTTCACCTACAATTGTTACCGACCTCAATTCCCGTTTAATTATTATAAGTGTCTATTTAAGTGGTGGTTGTACCTCCCCTACAATTGTTACCGACGTCAATTCTCGAGTAATTATATTATTGGTGTGATGTAGATGGCGTGGTACTTGCGGCAAGGATAATAAGCTCGGATTACGTTTATTTTTATTTATTTATTTAATTTTGGGATACAGAAACGTGCGACTCTCACTGGTGTAGAAGAGGGATACTTAAATTCAGCCTGATACACATCACCATGTACATTGTTTTTTTAAATGCCTGATAACAAACACCAGGACGTAATGACGGCCACCCCCGGTCATGCCGGTACCCATTTCCAACACCTGGGTAGAGTAGGGAATTGCGGCCGAGTTCTCCCCTATCCCAACGGGGAGAGATCACCGGGCGGCACTGCCGGGATTCGAACTGACGACACCTTCTCGTGAAGGGCGCGTTCTTAACCACTCGGCCACGAGGGAAATCTCTTTTGGAAGTAGTGAGCCAGTGTACTAATTTTATTTCTCACACATCATATGTGTGAGAAGTTGGCGAGAGGATTTGTTGATGAACAAACAATTGAAATTAATTTTAGCGCGTATGTTTGTTTATTTTGTATTAGATGTGCTTGTCGTGCTATTTTTTAAAAATTCCTTTTGGCCAGCCTTTTCTCATTACTTAAAAACGATTTATGACGGTATTTTAGTCAATTCAATGAAGTCTTTGATGTCTTTTTTTTCCAAATCAATAGTGAACATTTTCCGAGGCATTTTCCAGAAGCATTTAAAGTATTCGAAAGCTTTCAGACCTCTTGACGAGGATATTATATCCAAGAAAATACATTTCTAGTGCTTCTCCTAGTTATTTAATTAACTCCTGACACTGCTATTGTTTATCTCTAATATTTTATCTATCAATAAAGGACCTTTGAGTTAAGATATATTTAAAATCTAAGTGCTGGAATACATTTCATGCGTTCAAAAAAAGAAATGAACGGTTTGTCTTTTTTCGGCCTATTCAGAAATTCCTTTTATTGTTCCCAATCAATATATATTTGTGTTTATTAGCAGTACACAAAGGATTATTTTCAATATAACCGTATAACAGAAGTGCAGCGAGACCCAAGTTACCTAGCAACATTCGTTTTATCATCAGTTCCGCCCGCATTAATTTACCTAGTCACAATCCATGTAGACATTAAAATTTCCTATATTTTTAAGATATGAGGTTCCCTGGTGAGCTTAAACTATTTAAAATGCTTTGGTATTATCAGTAGTTCATTAAATTCAATTCCTTTCTTTAATATAAATTCGACTATTTAATTTTTCTCTGGTCCAACTCATCATTACAAGTTTACATTCCAGACAAGTTTGAGAAAGATCGTAAGTAAAATTCCTTTCAAAATCTCGACTGCATTGCGACGAAATCTCTGCAAAACTGGACTGTATTCCACTGAAATTACCTGGTGATACTTGACTGCGTTCCACTGAAATTAATCTATAAGAGTTGACTGCATTCTTTTGAGAGTAACCCATAAGACTAAACGGTGAACTCAATTTATCAGCTTTGATTTTCCCTTTAAAGACCTGGTTACTTTCTGCAAAAAAAAAAATACTGCGTGAAACATCTCTGCATTCCAAAAAAATGACTAACTAAAACTTAACTTCATTCTACTAAATTCACCGGTACGAATCGACCTCATTCCGAGGAAATTCTCTAGGAAATTGATTATTTCATTAGAAGTCCCCTACAAAACTCGGCAGCATTCCTTTAAAATTGCTCAATAAAACTTGACTTCATTCAAATGAAATCACTCTGTAAGAATTGACTTATTCTACTGATATCACCCGGTAAAAATAAACCATTCTACTGAAATAACCCAGTAAGAATAGACCATTCTACTGAAATAGACTTCATTCTACCAATTTCACTCGGGAAGAACAGACTTCATTCCAGAGAAACTACCCTGTAAAACTCGCCTGTTTCTCCAAAAAATCCCGGCCAACACTCCATGGCATTCTGTTCAAAAATCTACAAAGTGGGAGTCGCCTTTACCTGAAGGGGGAGCTAGCATCGTTGCGGTCTCCCTCAGGGACACCTCCGACAGATGCGTCTCGAGCTCCTCCGTCAGCACTGCCACTCCTGACCTTGCTGCTGACATCTTCCGAGTTGTCAGCTCGGCGACTCTGGAGGCCTTCCCAGAAATTCAGCGCAGCAGGACGACTCAAACTCGAGTCCATCGTTCGAGGATGACTCGAATCGGTCAACCGCTGATGTTTAGAGTCAAAAACTCGAGACGCTGTTCTGGACGTCGCAGAGTTGGGCAAGTTGTTATCGACGTCAGTGTCCGCCGACGTGTTGAGTGACGTGTTCAGTGACGTCGTTAGGGAAGTGGAAAGTGTCGAATGATTCAGGGCCTCTGGATAATCCGCAACGCTGGATTTCGAGGGGATTTCATGGGTGCTGTTGCGCTGAGATCGGGATTTGAGGAGTTGGTCTCCCCCAGCTCTCCCACCTCCCCACTGGAACTTGTGGGAGGCTCTGAGTGAATCGTACGCCCAGCGGGAGTTGGAAGTTCGCCGGGGAAGATTTTCGTACACTGGGGAGCACGGCCTGGGGAGCAGAAACAAATGTGGTGACAGAGGGCCTCACGGGGCTGAGGAAATGAGAGAGGACAGTAATGTAATGAGAAATGATTGGAAATGGGAATTATCGAACGCAATGGGGAAGGATCAAACGCAATGGGGAATGATTGGAAAGGAGAATGATTGAATGCAATGGAAAATGATTGGAAAGGGGAATGATTCGACGCAGTAGGGAATGATTTGAAAGCGATGGGAAAAGGCAAGAGAGCAATGAGAAAAAATTTGAAAGAATAAGAAAATTGTATTAGAACTGACTGGTGTAATAAAAAACAAAAAAGGAACGAAATAAGAGAACAATATAATTGTATTAATTAGTTAAAGACTCCCAAGCCCCTATGAAAACGATCTCAGGAGAGTGATGAGAAGGGACCATTTAGAACACACGGCAGAATACGGGTAATCGTGGGAAGTCCCAATTGCTTTTTTATATGAGGTAGTCTAACCGTATTACCCAGGGGGCACCAGTCTCCTATAGCATGAGTACACATACATAACTAACTTAAGCCTATTGCCCACCCTATGTCCTCTGAGGGGAAAATGATATGATGTACCATGCATAGCTATTAGAGAAACTATCGAAAACAAATATTGAGAAAGGTTTGTAAATTTGGGAAGCCTCTACAATAAGAGTTTCGAGGAAGGCCAAAAAGTTTGTGTACTGAGTGTGTGTGAGAAGTTAGAAACCATCATAGGAAAATTGTAAGAAAAATGGCTGGAAATTACAAGATTATACCGGGACACATGAATGTGTATTGAACAAGTGGATGCTTAAATTTACCAGCCGAAGACCACACTGTGCTATGGGAGGCCCCTCCACATTACAACCAAGAAAATTCGTTGCTTTTAAACGATAACACAAAAAACTCAATTAGCAGTAAATTCAATGGATGATTTTGAAAAATGGCAGAATAATTCCGGTGCCTTTTACTGCAGATCATCGAAGTCATTCGGGAATAACTGTTAAGGCAATCAGCAAGAAAACGACAAGTGATATTGAGGGTTGCAAAATAAAAGAATGGAAGGAAGGTACCCTAAGAGCAAAATTGGATGTTTTCTTTCATGATCGTGTATTCTCGTTTTCAATACTGCCAACCGCGCAACCAATCTTCCGAATCTTTCAACATGAGATATGTGAAATTTTTCCATCCAGACTCAAATAATGTACATTTATTTGAGCCCTTAGAAAGCTTGAGTTGAAAGCTCGCAAGGCCTTCGTAGATAAAACTTGAAGGAATTCGGTCATCATGCGCCAGCCGCATCACACACTTCACATTTCCTCATTATATTAACTGTATTTCTTCATTTATACTGGAAAAATCCTCGTTGTCTATAATTAGATTCGGCTGTCTGCGCACTAGCTGCCCCACACACCTCGCATTTCCCCATTATATTGAACTATTTTCTCATCTACTCAGGAAAACACTAATTTTATATAATTAGATTTGGTCATCATGAGCTAGCCCACCTCGCATTTCCCCATCATATTTTTCTATTGCCTCATATTTTCAGAGGAGAAACACGCGTTGTCTAGAATTAGACGCGGTCACCATGCACTAGCCGTACCATCTACATCGCATTTTCTCATTATATTAATATATTTCCTCATTTAATTAGTAAGAAACCATCGTTGTCGAAAACAGATTCGGACACCATGCACTAGCCGCACTACCCACCTCGGGATGCCAGAGGAGGCCGTGAGGCTGGGTTGTCGCCGCAGGGCTGCCGGGGTTGCGCACCCTGCGGGGTCGTCTGATGTCGGGGCGACGATGGCCCGTCGAAGGGAGCTGAGGTTGGGGGTTTTCTCGGGGGCTGGACAGGTTTGGGGGTCGGTGGCCCCCTCTGAGGTGTCTGCAGGAGGACGATGTTGTGAGGTGGAGGGGAGGAGGTGAGAGTGTGTGGTCACCATACGAAGCGTCCTCATGTCGACGCTGGATCGTCTTGTGTGTTAATGTACATGTGCCATGTATGTAAGCTAATGTGTTTCATATAAGTTAATGTATGCCATGTATGTAAGCTAATGGGTGTCATTTGAGTTAATTTATGTCATTTATCTAAGTTAATACTTGCCATGTTAGTTAATGTATATCATGTAAGTTAATGTATGTCTAGCATGTAACTTAATTTGTGTCATGTGTGTGGGTTAATGTATGTCATGTAACTTAAGCTATGTCATGTATGTGAATTAAGAGTTATTGGACAACGTCATCGCGCTCAGAGAAGAAGTTACATTTAAAAATTCAATGAGTTGAGAATTAAACCTTTCAAAATCGAAAATTACTAATCATGCAAGACAAAATGGTGCTATTATTCTTTATCAAAACCTTAGCCGAAGATGCACTTCACGAAATAATGCGCTGCACTCGACTGCACGTTGTACTCCGAATATCAAAACAAGGAACTGTAACAGAGAAAAATTTAAAAAGCTTCTCGGCCATAGCATCATATTTTTCGGGGAGATTCAAATTTATCATACAATTCAGTTAGTTTTTTTTAAATCTAACTCACTCTTATCTTTCTGCAGTTGAGGTTGCCGCACTGGCACACGTGACACAGGCCTGACAGGTGCACGTCTTTCGCAGTCTTTCCCCTCGTCAGAGAGATCTTCTCCAGGCGAACGAGCGCCTCTTAGCCCAGACCCAACCTGAATGTTTTGGCTTTTTTGTTCCGCCTGGTTCTGGTTGTGTGTTGGACACCGCACGCTCTGGGGCTTGTAGTGCGCTGCCAACGCCAAAATAATTCGCATGATGCTCTTCAAGTTCCCTTCGATGACGTCTTTGGTTGTGATGTGCACCATTTTGATGCGTTTGGCTGCCATGAATTGGAGCACTCGGTCGATGTTGTCGCGCATCGTCTGCAGCTGCGGCATGTCGACGTTGTCTCGCTGTATCCCAGATACGCGCTCGCCAGCTGAAAAATTAGGAGCAAATTGCACTGCAACCGAAAACTGACAGCTGGAAAATAAACAAAAAATTGCACTTGGACCGAGAAATAAAGTTCCACTGAACTATGTTTAGTGCCACGACCACTAAAATTTCTTTTTTTTTTCTCGTTAAAATTGTTGAAGTTTTTTCGTTAATAATATTTATCAAATATTCAAAATATTTTTCCGTACAATTTGGTCACAAAGATCTAACGGCATACAAAAACCATACAGAATTGGTGAGGGAGTGCGAGAATGAAAATTATATACCTCATTAACAACTTCACTGCGAAATACATTGTTATTGGAACTACACTATCTATTAGTCTAAATTTCAAGGTTCTGCGATTTTGCTATTCGATAAAGTACAAAATTTTCCCGTGCTTGTTGGATGGAGTTACGCGTCGAGATTGAAGGGGGTATTTGAATTAGGAAAAACATTTATGTTGAAAAAGGATTTCAAATTGGAAAGGAAATCGAAATCATAAAAACGTTTAAATTGAGAAGCGTTTTAAAATAGGAGAAGGCATTCAAATTGGAAACGAAATAGAAATCATAAATTGGAAAAGGATTCAAATTGACAAGGAAATTTAAATCAGAAAAGAAGCTTGAAGGGAAAGAAAATTTGAACCATAAAAATACTTGTGTGTATAAGAAAAGGTATTTAGTTTGAAAAACAGCTACATCGGAATGGGAAGTGAAATTGAAACAGGAATTAAAATTGAAAGGAGTTTAGATTGGATAATGGGTTGAATTGAAAAGCAGCTTGGATTGAGGGAAGGCATTAATGCTTGAACGGAACACGTGTTGTTTGATAAAGGTTTCTACGTGGGCGTTGATGGTTAAAAATTCTAATTCTAGCTTTTGATTAAACTTTGCTCTAGTAACTTAGACGTTTGCTGTAGAGGTGCTGTTTCCTGCCTAATCCGTTGTGCGTTTGCGAACAGGTTCATTCGATGCATCTCAGTGCTAATTTCAATATATTTAAAATAATTTCATAGAAAAATTTATGGCAGGCGTTTTTACTGTTTTTTGTTGTACCGTACAGAATCCAACGTCCGTGATAAATGTATGAAATCCATCTGAACGTTATGCAAATCGCATACGCGGAACCTTCCGATTATGGAAGCGAAAGTCCCGAATCCTGCCTATATTTGGTTCGGATATACTGCAGTAGATTTAGTTCAGAAATATAGAGCGAAAGATTCGGTTGGGCTGCATAAAAAATAAGCTAAAGTCACACTAAATGAAACCCTACGTAGATTATAAATCCCTTTCCGGTACCCCGTACCAGGTTTGCCATAAATCAAAATGCTAAATGAGTGTTCGTGCACCAAGTGTAATGCATAGCAAAACCTGTGATTTTCGAAGTGATATTATTTCATAAATGGAAGGCATATTGAGGTCGTAAATTTCATATTATGTTACTTCTCAGAAGAAAAAGTTTTTTCAATCACAATTTCAACTCGTGCATGAAGTGGTTAAGTGAATATTATAATCAAGAATAAATTCCTGAAAGTCTGCCTCTTTGTTTTCGTATACAGAATGACATAGTGTTTTTTATAAAGCTGACGCCCATGGCAATTTGCGTTGCAATTTTGGAGAAAAAATTTTCAGACCATTTTGGAGTGAGAATATTTCTTGGCAATTTTGAAGAAAGAATATTTCAAAGCAATTTTGGAGAAAGAATATTTCAAGGCCATTATCGGCTCAAGAAATTTTTAGACAATTTTGAGTCACATTATAAGCAATGTCGGGGTAAAAACGTATCTAGACCAGTTTAAGCTTGAAATGTTTCTATTTAATCTCCACCTGAAATATTAGGAGTCAATTCCTACTTAACATTATTTTAATGAATTTTATGCTAAAAAACTTACCCTGGAAATTCATGCCAAATATGAAGCATTTCCGCACAAATTCAGGCCTAACATTTTTACAAAACATCTTTTTTAACAATGTCGCCAAAAAATTCTTTCCAGGTAATTCCAGACCAGGAGTATTTATAAGTAATTTAGGCCAACAAAATCCCCAGACACACTGAAGTTCGCACAAGCTGCAAGACTAACAACGCAAACGACGCTAACGTAAAACGAACAACCACCAGGGACACAGTACTCTGAAATGCACGCACGCGTGCAACAAACACTCAAGTAACGAAGCGCAGCTAAGAAATTTAATCCTAACCTTACTGCTGAAGAACATGTGGAAATAAATCAAGTATCCTCGGGGAGCCAACACCAAAGCAAGTGTCCCCTCAAGTGTCCCCCCACCAGTGTCCCCAAAATGTGAGCTGGAGAAGATATCTACCCACCTATAATTTCAATGAGGTCCACCAGCTACTCACAGGAACAATTATCCCCAAAATTTAAGCCGGAGAAGACCTCTACCCACCTATAATTTCAATGAGGTCGGCCAGCACCACTCCGCTCTGAAGATCACGGCGCAGGTCGGTGATGAGGGGCAAGTCCTTCTTGCGCAGCTGCGAGTTGACCCAAGCCACGTACGCCTGAGGTAACAGGTGTGAAAGTGAGGTGTGTAGTACCCCAACGGAAGTGCGCGTGTAAAAGTGAGGTGTGTAGTACCATACGGTAGTGCGCGTGTGAAAGTGAGGTGTGTAGTACCATACGGTAGTGCGCGTGTGAAGGTGAGGTGTGTAGTACTCGTACCAAACGGAAGTGCGCGTGTAAAAGTGAGGTGTGTAGTACCACACGGTAGTGCGCGAGTGAAAGTGAGGTGTGTTGCACCAAACGGAAGTGCGTGTATGTAATATTACACAGAATAAACCCCACGAAAACATGAGAGCTATGTAAGAAAGGTAAAAACGACACGAGAGTATATGAGCAACGTGAGATGGAAATGAAGTGAGCAAAGTGAGATGCACAACATCGAATGAAAGTATGTAACCAGTGCGTGAATACGACTTGAACTTATGTGAGCAGCACAGCAACATGACTTGAAAGTATGCAAACTAGGTAAGAAGCAAAATGCAGCACGAAAATGTGTGAGCAAGATGGAAATTATTTGAGCAACATCAAATGCATAATGCTACACGAAAACATCTAAGCCGTGTGAGATATGGGACACTACTGTAGACCAACGTATGTGACCAATATGTGGAATGCATGAATACAACACGAAAGCATGCTGTCCCTGTAAGAAGCATAGTGCCACACGAAAGTATCCGAGCTATGTACAAAGTACAAACGCGATTCAATGGCTGTGTTCTGAAGATGAATGGGTAAAAATGAAATGACATTAAATACATGGTTTAAGTACAACGTAGCTTTTCGCCAGGGAAATTTAGTAGATGGTGACTAAAACTTACCCAAAGATTTTCGAAATATAACCCAAAAATAATGTTTGAAGTTATGAGCTATAACATGGAAAATGTTAGAATTTTCCTTGAAAAATTCTAAGAAAGAATGGATGAGTAAGCTCATCAATTCTTTCACTAATTCTAGTTAATGAATTGATGTGGACAAAGAAATATTTCTATAATTAGTAAAGCCTCTTTTGTAATTAAATTTTTAAATTTTAAAGTCAGCAGTAATGAAATCAATACCGTTAAACTTTGTAAGCGTAAAGTTCAATATATGCAATATATTCAACTCAAATAAAAAGTTCCCTTAAACTAGAAGAAAATGCCGTCTCGGAAATAAGAGTAATTTATCAGTAATTCAAAATCATCGAAGATCATCGCTTTCTCCAATCCATAAAATACTGCTCATACAATGCCTTTCAAAACCCAAAATTGGAAGCACAGAATTACGAACAAACTCGCACCGCAGATGTCGATAAGGTAAATTAGTCATCACACCGCAAACATACTGATCAGTCTTCCAATATCAGTGTGAAATTCAAAATTTGTTAAATATCGGCAGAACGACTAAAAAGTTGCATTACCTCAGCCCCACATCTACATCAAGTTGCTACTATGCTATGCTTTAACTACTTGATGACCTACCCATGGTCACTGAGCGTATTTTTTTTTAATGCGGGTGACCCACCGGTGATCCCCAACTGGAGCTTTAGATGTTTTTGATGAAAATTAAATGCAGGTACGTTTTTGAGAAAGTCTGTTCGCATCACGTCTGATTTATTTAGCAGTCATTGACATAACGCAATGCAAATGTTCAACTAGAAAAGGTAATTTTACTTCAATTACTGCTGTAGTTCCTATTTGGTACGCTATGCAAAACTTCCCTGTCTCCACCAAATTGATTTCGAAATCATTCGCCGCCAGCTATTCCCGACTTGCCAGAAGCCAATTGCGCACACACTACTTTTCCGACAACTGTTATCTGTAGTAACCTAACAATATTTCACGCGTGGTATGTTTGCCTCTAACTTTGAGTCACGAAACCTTTCCACAAAACTTTGTAACCAGAAAGTTCAACATCTGCCAGCTCTTAGGGGCTTTAGGAAGTCTTTCAAAAATTGGCACACCCATTTACAATGTTTCATAAAATGTTGTCGATCTTCGAGTCAAATAATGTCATTTATGAGATCCTCAACTTACAAAACTAAAAATTAGCCCAAGTTATTTGAGTAATACGATGCTTGATTGAAGCTTAGTGTACCTGGTAATAAAATGCCTAGAATTACTGTTACTCATTCTCTAGTATTATCCTATACTCATTCTCTAGTAAGTACTTATAAGCTTTCTGTCATCTTGCCTATAGGTAAAATATCCAGGAAAATATATTTTTACTGTTTCTCCCAATAATATGATAAACTCCTGGCATGGTTATTATCTATCTCTTATGGTTTGTCTATCTATGTAGGACCTTTATGTTAAGAAATATCCAACATTCAATGATCTGTAGTGAATTTTAGGAATCAAATCGATTAGAAATAAACGGTTTTTCTTTTTTCTTTCTATTCGCTTTAGTCAAGTTTAGTACTAGGTGATGTGTAACTTGAGGATCGACTGTATCGTCTTTTTGTGGCTTTTGAGTCCACTAACGACTTATCACAAACGGTTCCCTACCTGCAACTGCTGCGTCCACTCCATCCACGATACCGACGCCGATGATTGGGAGTTGCTATGAGCTGCTTCTTCTTCTTCCGTCATCTGTTGCTCTGTACAATTTCGATTACTGTGAGTGTTTTCATGTGCTGAATTTTCAGGTATCGGCGCGCGATTCCTTTGATTCTTGGCTTCGAGAGTTTCTCGCCCAGTTGCGACACTGCCTCTGCTAGTGCGCGACGGTTCATCTCGTACTGTCAACCCATCTGAGCAAAAATCATCGCGTTGCGAAGGTCTGTTTGTTTTCGTTGGCATTTCGCTGTTGGGATTTCTGTTCTCGCTGGGAACTAGACAGCGAATGTTGCTCGTACTATCAGGCTTCGAGTTAGCAGTTTTGTGTTCAGGATTTTCGTTATAACTTTTATGCATGCCAGAGTTTTGTCCGGTCAAAGTTTGCCTTGGGTACGTTCGGTCATTCTCAGCGCTAGCATGCCGACCATTAGGAAAATCATCAGTTGAATTTAGGTTTCTCTTCAATCTCACATCTCGTCCTCTCGTGAGAATGACTTGACGAGCTCTGTAAGTCCCTTCGTTTGCCTCGTTACTTCGAGAATTCCTGGCTTGTTGTTGAGACTTCTGTGTCTCACTTGACTCATGAATGAAAAGTACAGACTCCCTCTGAGGAGGATCAGAAAACCTTTCCTTCTGGAGAGGAGCATCTCTGTACCTCGGCTCGCTGTTATCAGTGTTACGACCGTTGGACAGAACTACGTTTTGCCGATAATCTTCCTCGAAGCTTGCGTTTCGGCTGCCTCCAAGATTTTCCTGTGCGTTATAATCAACATCGCCTTCCATCTTCAATAGCTGGCGCTCCGTAAACAAATGCGACTGCTCTTCGATTTGCCTGTCGTTCCTTTGCTGTTGGAACTGTCGAATGTCATTGGGATTCTCATTTCCAACGCGAAAGCCATTTTGATAACAATGACTCTTTTTTGGACTCGGTGATTCATTAGATAGGTTATAAGTAACATTATCGTTTCTACCAGTAGAATTCATGCCCTGAGAGTGTTGTGGATACATGCCATCTGAGGGCAAAACTTGACACATATTTGACGACGACGAAGAATTTGGAATATTTCCGTTTTCGATGCTTGGGTTTGTGAAGGTGTAGGTTACGTTTTGTAATTCAGGTCCGCCGTTTAATGCAATGTCTGAATGATGTGCTGACCCCAAAATATCCGACGCAGTTTTTGGAGGGACTTGACTTGTTGAAAAATGAGAAACAGGATAGTTGAGAGACCGTGGCCCTCCATCCCCAATCCTGGATCCCATCGAATCAAATCCTGAATCCTGATCTCGGACGGTCCATTGAGCCGAGGCGGGCATATTCTGATTCTCCTTACCATTTTGCTCCCAAGAATCAAAGCTTCTTTGAAGGGCTAAATTATCCTTCTCGTCAGTAAAATGAGGAGGCACATAATTACTGTGGACTCTCGTGTTACTCTGAAGAGGCATTGGGCGTTGCAGCTGTTGCTCAGCTCGCATGTGCTGAAGGGTGGGGTTGTCTAAGCGCTGGTTCTGCAACGTCAAATTTTCTCCATCAATATTATATTTCTCAGTGAGCTGCGAGAATCGATTGATTGGATCACGGTTTACGGAACCATCACGTAGAATGAGATTCTGATGCATTGCAATATTAAGATCATAAGAGGAGCCGTTATTGGTCACTTGAGTTCCATATCCGTTTTGCTGAAGCGGCGGTGGAGCTTGGAATGCTCGGTTTCTCAAATCGGGACCTGGGTGAACATCTAGTTTATGGGAGCTCTGGTACTGATTTCCATTGTCCCTGTACCCTAAGTGATGTTCGTAAGGGGGTGGGCCCAGTCTCTCATTAGTGTTAAGAACTCTCTCATTAGTATTTAAACTTCCATTTTGCCATTGAGGTGGTAAAGGCTGACGGTTCAAAGGAGGCGGGTTCGAAGGTGACCTAACTTTGCCGTTCGTCAGGTCCCTCTGGAGACCTCTTCTGGGCAGCGTGCACGTTCCAGGGGCAGTTGGGTGTTGCTGGTGATGGGGAAGAGGGGGTAGGGGTTGGTTTGGGGGCACTGGAACCCCATGGGGGAGGCGGGGATAGCGCATGTCGCCGTTGCTGGTGCTGGCTTCGTTGTTCTTGAAGTCGCCCAACCTGGAATAAGAAACGCGTTAGATTAAGGGCTAAGTACAATTACACAATTTTACATGCTCTTATTCGCATAGTATTTTTCTGGTGACACGTGAGCAATTTTCCCATAATTCAGCCTATGAAAAGAAAGCACTAAACACATCAGTCTCACTTAGTGTGCATTTCACGTTTAGGAAACCCTACAAATGCAAACAAATTTGCTCCAGGCAAACTGTGCAAACAAGTTAAATTGTTCTCTATGTAGACACTGTGTAAGCAGGGTGCATCAATTGTCAGTATTCCCAGAGTATGAAGTGTACTCTAAGAAGCAGTAAGCATCCTTCGTATAATGAATTCAAGAACATAATTTCAGCGAAAAAATCAAACTATAGTAGTCCTTCCAGACAGAAGAAATTAGGCACACCTAATTGAGTATAAAGAGAACATCAGCGTGTAGTTAGTAGTACGTAAAGATGTGATACGAGCGCTGACAGGTATCTATTTTAAAAAAGCAGGTAATATAGCGCTGGCAATACAGAATCGTTACCAAATATTAATAACACAATACAGGGGATGCATTACAGGTGAGACAGTGCCAGTAATACAGTACAGGATTTAAATATATAGATAACCAGCAATTCAGTACCTGTGATACACTACCTGTAATGCAGTACCAGCAATACAGTACCAGTAATACAGTACTTGTAATACAGCATGACGTACGCACCACGTAGCGCCGTAACGCACAGTGTACGCACGACGTTCGCACAATCATACGCAAGCGTATTTTGTCTAGCGAAAGCTCCAGTGGCTCCGGAAATTGCTTGAATAGAAAAAGGTTAAGCTACTACTTTTATAACAACTTTTGGCTAGCGTTTAAAATGACTCACGAATGTAACGATTTTCTTCCTCAGGAACGTCAACAGAATTTGGGGATAGAATTAGATAAGCACCAATATGTTGATAGATCTACAAATAGACAGATCAACACAGAGACTGATCAACATACAGACGGATCAACATACGGACGGATCAACATACGGATGGATCAACATACGGATGGATCAACATACGGATGGATCAACATACGGATGGATCAACATACGGACGGATCAACATACGGACGGATCAACATGTTGACGCTATATCTCCATGGACAATAGAATGATAATATAAATAAAACGCAGGAAAAAATTTGTAATGTATAAAAATAGCGTTATAGGAATTTTTTTCGACTCAGTCAATTTTTCTTGTAGGTTCATGAAACTAGAACTCATTGTAGGAAAATTTGAAGGAGAACATTCACCAATATGTTTTAAAATGCGAAGACGTTAACCTCAATAATAATGAGGACGAAGAGTAAGTGTAGAATGACTTCCACTGCAGCACTAACCTTTCTTCATTATTCAAATAACCAGAAGCTGCCGGCGCAGGACTCTGACACAGAGAAGTCTCGCTTTTGGACAAAAGTCGCTTCCATATGGCGGTCTTCTTGCTTCTGTTGCCCGCATGGACCGCGTAACAGTTCTCCTTGGAGCTCCTTCTGTCCAGTGCTGTTTTAAGAGCCTCCTCTTCAGCCACAGGTGTTTGTCCTTTATTCAAAGGCACGAAATTCCTTCCCGATGTCGGGAATGTAACCGATTTCACATTCCTGATTTCCTGGCAGTTCTGGGAATTCTTGGGTATGATGTGAACTGTGATGTATTTTTGAGGTTCCTTTTTCGGGATCTCCGTTTTGTGGGACGATGAACTTCCGGTCCAAAGGCGTCTTGGTGCTTTGCCTTTGTCTTTACTTACGTCTTTGTTGATATTCGATGCTTCATTTCCATCCCTCTTTCCTTTGCTTTTGAGATTATCTTGTTTTCTTGAGCTTTTCTTTGATCGATTCAAGAAACTTTCGTTCTTTATGACGCGTTTGCACTGTTTAACATCGTTTGTCATCTTGTTGCATGCAAATAACTACACATACTCTGTAATAGGAAACTGTCGAGGTAAAAAAATTCACTCGTTTACCTATTACTACAATACACACCAAATAATTTCCCGGTAGCCTGTACAAATTTGTAAGATACGCAACACATTGTGTTAGAAGATGGCAGATATCGAAACGTACACCGTCCAGATGAATTTTTTTTCATGTATTTATTTTTCATTCATTTCTTTATCAACAGTTTCTACATAAAATTTCAAAATCCGGCTATTTTAACATCAAAAAGCAACACGGAACTCTCATCTCCAGTTTTTAATTGACTCCAAAACGGTCCGGCTGTTTTGGTCAGTTCATCTCAAAAATTAACGAGCTCGCATCTCCCAGCGAGAACGTTGCATCTGAAGCGATGAAGACCGCAAAGTTTGCTCTCACGTGAAGTTCATGTGAACTTTGAGCGAATTGCGGCCCTGAGAAATAGACGGCCGAGATGCTGAGTTTAACGGTGCTTTGTTTGCGTGAAATTTTCTCCGGTCGATGGAGACGTTCTGCGAACTCCGAATATTTCAGCAGTTTAGTGCATGGGTGAATTTAGCGAGAAGTTTTAGCATCGGAGAAAAATAAACTCTTTTTTGAGGTGGCTTGGAAGATGGCGTGACTAGCTTGTGTTTGTGATTGCTTCACGGACTACGATTGTTGCGTGATTGTTGCGTGTGGTGCGGCTCATGTCCGTGATTGCTACACCAGTCTTGACACGAACATGGCTACATCAAGAAATACTTATAATATTGTGGAACTACTCATGAACACATCAACTATTACCCTTTATATTGACTTCATGAATCATCCTCTCTGAAAATCATAATATGTGTCACATACAGCACATCCTTCGCAAGCTGCAACTGTTTGTCATATCTTTGGTGCTTCCTGACAATCATAGAGAATTACATTATTTATCTACGACTCGTACTAATTTTGGCTCGCAAATATAGATGTGAGATAATAGAATGAAATACTGCTGAATGAATCGGAGAATGTTATAGATTTTTGGGATTAGTAACGAACTCGCATTTCAGGATGTTTACTACAAATTTTGTGCACGTAATTACTCTACGATACAAAAAAAATGTATCTCAGCACTTTCTGTGCAGAAATGTGTTCTATCTTACCCTATCCACCCATTTATCTAGGGATATATATTTCGTCTTTCCTGCTCAAGGACGGAAATAATATTATTTCCAATCTCTACACAGAACTTAATTCTGTCAAGTATAAGCAGAACAATATCGAAAACCTACGTATTGGTAAAACAATGTCTCTTAGATATTTACTTGAAATTCGGATAATTCGACGTACCATTTATTGTAAAGGCTTGCGCCTGTTCAGCGACATAAGTACAATCTTTTATAAAAAAAAGCGTGCACGTTCTGGTTAAAAGATTTTAAAACCATTCTGATAGATGCAGTACTAGTGCGCTAGCTATGAAACGAGCTGTTAATTATTTTGTTTTCGAGATAAAGTCATTTAACAAAAGCTTGGAAAGTTCTAGACTACCTCTCGTAAATCAGTCCGGAAGCCGAAGAGCATCACTATGGTGATGCTGTAAATTTGAACTAATTGACGGATCATATGCAACGGATGCAGTGTATGTAACAGGTACACTGTACGTTACTGTTGCTGTGTATTGATCGAGTATAAATTAATTTTGGCCTCCCTTTACCACAACAAAGATGTTCAAAGAGAGAAAGAATGAAAGCACCATTTAGTTTGGAGTTCATAGAACGTGGAATCTATGCACAAAGGGGGTTTCCCGCAAAGAATCCCGTGCGCAGAGAAACAGCAAGATAAGAAGGAAGGGTATGAAACAAGATAAATGTCAAAGAAGATTGTCAGAGGTGTTAAAAAACAGGACAGCAGTGAACGTAAAAAGATGGTCCTTAACGAAGCAAAAATTTACTTCAACAAAAAGAAGGCCTAGATAACTCTGAGCTAAGGACTTCACATTCTGTTGCTGTGTAAAAGATGCACTTCACGTCACACACATTGCAACACACGCAGATGCAGCGCTAAACGTGCGCAACAGGTTGCGGATTGCAGCCATCGCACAATCAGACCGCCAGGTATACGAGCACCAGCAATCATATCAAGCAACCGCTGCTCTCAGCAACGATCGCACATCTTAGCTCTCGTTCGGTCGGGTTGTATTGGAGAGAGACAGCTCGAAATGACCTTAATTTACATGATAAAGAAGCTCTAATTCAGATGATTACGAAGTTGTAATGGAGCTGATAGAGCAACATCGCATCAGATGATAGAGATGCGTCATTAGTGCTGGCGGTAACGTGAGTACGGAGACTATATGAAACCGAGTGTTCAGTTTTAAAGTCTCGGTAAAGTAAGTCGTCAAGTTTCAGTCTCGGTAAAGTAAGTCGTCAAGTTTCAGTCTCGGTAAAGTAAGTCGTCAAGTTTCTGTCTCGGTAAAGTAAGTCGTCAAGTTTCTGTCTCGGTAAAGTAAGTCGTCAAGTTTCAGTCTCGGTAAAGTAAGTCGTCAAGTTTCAGTCTCGGTAAAGTGAGTCGTCAAGTTTCAGTCTCGGTAAAGTAAGTCGCCAAGTTTCAATCTCGGTAAAGTAAGTCAAGTTTCAGTCTCGGTAAAGTAAGTCAAGTTTCAGTCTCGGGAAAGTAAGTCGTGAGGGTGTGATGAAAACTCGAGCATGGGAAGAGAGAGGTGGGATGTAGCAACAATACTAGAAAGCTGAACTTTATGGACTTTAGAAAGCTGATTAAATGCTGCGGCTTATTGACTTACTAGACTTATTCTAATGGTTGCGCTAACATGTTTTTTAAATGGTGATTCACAGAGAGTTAACTAATGGGTGGAACGGTATGCTGTGGGTACCAATGCGAGATGAATATGATGAAAATTGAGTGGTATAAAAATGGCTATCACACCTGAACTACAGGATCGGTTAAGTGGAGTGAATTATGTCAGAAAATCTGGTTATCATCAACTACAATCGAGGCACGCTGCCAATAAAAAATGTACCAAATTTCATAAAAACATCAAAAAACATGAAAACCTAAAACCTACGGGGAGTGCTGCACACATGCAGGTCCAAGGAATTCATAATTTTGATTAGTTAGAATGTTGCAAATGAAATAAAAAGTCACTAAGTTAAAAATCATGCAATTTCGCAAGGAAAATTTTGGAATCAAAACTTTAAATCCTTTGATGCTAAGAAATGTTATTTGATAATAAATTACATGTTTCCTGCTGCGAAAATGTTCGTAAATTTTTTAAATAGAAGTTGTTCCCAGTTCATTTTAAGTCGTTTCCAAAAAGGACAGAATTTATTTTATGATCCTTTCAAATATAAGTATTTAAACACCCCTAAACGTTAGTTTGTACATAGAATAGCAGGTAGTCCAAGGATCTACATCCATATCAAAGATATTGTTTTAAAAGAAAGAGATTAAAATAATAAGTTAGTTTAAGCCTCCAAAACCGCTACAAAAAAGAGCGTATCGAAGAGAGGAAAGAAAAAGGCACCATTTAGTATGGCGATAAGAGAATGAGGAATCTATGCAGAAGGAGCATAGAAACAGTAAGTTGAGAAAGAAGTTCATGAAATAAGATAAAAGGTGAAGAAGAAAGTCAGAGGTGCTGAAAACAGGACAGTAGTGAATCAAAAAAAGGTGGTCTTCAACGTAGCAAAAAACATTTTATTTCAACAAAAAGAAGATTTACCTAACACTTAGCTCGGGTCTCACATTTTCCTCCTGAGAGCGCTAATTCCCATAGATATAATAGTTGTATCCTCCTGAGGGGTATAAAAGAAAAAGATGGCACCATTCAATTGAATTATAAATTAGTTTAAGCCTCCCTAACCGCAAACGAAGGTGTTCCAAACAGAGGAAGAAGGAAAGCACCATTCAGTGTGGAGATAAGGGAACGCAGAATCTATGCAGAAGATGTGTTCCCACACATGATCCCTTTCTCACCGATAAGTTGAGGAGGAAGTTTTTGAAGCACAACAAAAATTAAAGAAGAAAGTGATGAGTGCTGACGAACAGGGCAGCAGCAGTGAGGCGAACATAGATGGTCATTACCAGAGGAAAAAAATAAATATTTCAACAAAAAGAAGGCCTACCTCTCTGCTCGGAACTTCACATTTTCACCCTAGGAGTGCTAATTCCCATTGATACAATAGTTGTACCGCTCTGAGGGGAAAGGAAAGTTAAAAAGGAATAGAATCATATACGGGGACAAAGGAGTATAAAAAACATGCGAGCGAAGAAATATGTGAATGAAAATATTGAATCGATGAACGTGATGTTACATGACACTATAGACGTTATTATGCTATGAATGTGTTTGTACTTTTGATTAAGTCTCACTGTAATGAAACACGTCTTTTGCTTGGCGATAACGCATGTTTGTTCAAAATTTAAAAGCAAAGAATAAAATTCTAAACATTTTTGAACGAACGTTTCGGGATAAAACCCATCATCAGCTGAAACACGATATGAAATAAATTTGATTAATTACAGATGCAAACGGTTCACGAGATAATAATAAATTAAATATAAATGCACAATGGAAAAGAACTAGATGCA
>JACJUY010011229.1:0-26225 GCA_014220935.1 Platorchestia sp. MABIK
AACTCCGAAGTCACTGTAATGATAAAATAAATGAAGCTCGAGGAGTTGAAAGAAATTGGAAACTACTTATAAGCTATGCTTCGAATGTAGAACGATAAATGTTGAAGAACAAAGCTCATAAGGGAATAGCGATGCAGATGAAATGATCATTATTTTAACATACAGATAAATGTATATTCCTCGGAAAATATTGGTTTTTACACATTGTAGCGTTAAAATAAAAAGAATTAGGTACACTGCATTAAACATCAGGTTATTAGGTTCAAATTCTTAGCTGTTCTTTCACTCTCAGTAGTTCTCTTTTCAACCCTTCAGAAAATATATCCAATCATGTGTCAAGAAAATGATATAATAGAGAGATAGTGAGGTAAAATGCATAAACTTGTGAACAGGCTGAGCATTTATTTTTCATAGACGTTTTAGTCTAAGCTGAAAAGCAAAAAAGTCTTCAAGAAATGACAATGCAAAGTGACAGTGAGCTCCGAGAACGATAATATGTACATCAGCACACATGCGCAAATTTCAACTTGAAAAATAGTGAAAGCGAATGGCAAATACACCTCAGATGGCGTTATTGATTTGAAACCGGATGAAGTTGACCTTTGACCACAGCTGAGCGAAGCTGATGTAACAGCTACATCCTCCCACCCACCTTCTTTTAGCGGCCAGTGCACATCTGTGCACGTATTACTGATCAGCTTCGTACGGTTCCCAAGAAAACCTGTCCACTTTTCAAATTTTTGCTTTTCTGCGTGCCCGAATTTAATGGAAGCAATCTCTTCCATTTATGTACACAAGCTCACCTCGGCTTCATCCATGTGATGTCTGGAGATACGGCACCCAGCCACCTCAACGAGAGCACTGCTCTGACACGCACCCGAGTGCTACGTGTTCAGTGATGTGCACTGGGTTGGCAGCTGATGGAATCAATTTTGTTTTCTCTTGGGAGCAGTTTGGTGAGGAACAATCCAAACAGTTTTTGGGAGGTGATACCTGGTGCTTTGTACTTCAGTGTTTTTGACGATTTTCAGTGTTTTTGACGATCACTTAGAGTCGTTTTCAAAGACTTGTAATGTGTATCTGAAGATCGCAAAGTTGAGGTATTTTCTTCGCAGTAAGGTCTGCATGTGCTACTCTGGTACAGCTTGACCTGCGAAGTCCTTGATGGCATTTCTTTTGACCTGCTAAGTAGACGGATTTCTCTGTTGATGTAGTCGGTTATAGATGTTGATGCCTGTCTCTGAGTCGCACAAATGTCATCTTTCCTTACACCAACAATATATTAATTGATAATTTCATGTTCTTAATAAATTTTCCCAGAATCACGTTGGGCTGATCTGTTATTTGAGTCTTGGATGCTAGTAGGGTGACCTATAAAAGAGAATAGGTTTTCAAAAAGATGAGCCAAATGCCAAAACATCAGCAATCATTTGCTGCGGAGTGGCGTGAAAATGGAAGCTCAATTTTTGACAGAACGGGATTTAAATTATTCATTTGAACACAAAATTACACAAACACATGGAATGTGTTTGTGTAATTTTGTGTTCGAATGGAATGACTTATTGGAAATGGAATGACTCATTACACAAATGAAACATGGAACGACCTTTTATGAAATTTTTAAAGCAAATTGAATTCTAGTTAAAATTGACAACGAATAAAATCAACAAAACTTTCAATTTAGTGTATAGTTTCATAACCATTCTTATGAGCAAGACTAATATTTGTCATCTTGCTGACGACGTGGCACTGAGTTTGTTATTTTCTTTATGCGAGGCCAATTCATGAATGCCAGATGATAATTTCGCACAACTGGGCAACAGTTGCCCCTTGCCGGGTGAGAAACACTGAGTATCTATTTTCCGATCGTTAGCTTTGTGGGAGCTCTACCAATCACGATGAGAAATACTTGAGAGTCAACTTCACAAAATTATAAGAAAATTTTTTCTCATTGTAAAAAATCTGAAGGTGCTGGGTTGAAATATTTGATTGGTGTAAATCAAGAGTATTTTCCTTGTAAAGTGTATACAGTATTTAGGTTTTCCAACGTTTCAGCTATTTCGCACCAGTTCAGGCGACGCTGGTCGTACCTGCCAGTGATGGTGAGATCAGTAAAGTTTACTTGGAGTAGTACGAGGTTTAATTCGTTTTGCCTGTGAACTCTACACTGTACGGGGTCGAGCATCGAAAAACTGTCATTACACAAATGGAATATGGAACGAGAGCCCAAGGATATTATATAAAATTTTGAGGATTTGTAGATCCGCTTCTGGCAGCGTGAGATGGCTGCATGCGATGCAGTTATTTAAAAATATCCATAAGTATTCGCTTTGATCATGACGGATGGTGGTAACCTTTACACCAATGCTGGCCGCTATTGTCGTTAATGCTTCATAATTTCTCATTCATACCTCTCATGCGGGAAAAGATAAACAAGTAAAGAGCGAAACAAATACATAGACTTCCTCTAGACCTGGTATCAGAAGATTTATTTGAGATATTAAAAATGTACTCGCAGTCACTTAGTGAATAAGTCCTATTAAGTTAAACTTAAATTATTACCCCGATTTTAGAAAGTTTATGTTACTATACCAGGAAATTTTTCATGATGCTACGGAATTTAAACTATGGTATTGAGAAATTCGCTCTGAATAGAACATTATAGGTACAGAGCTAGGATTGTACGGTTGGTGGGTACTTAGCAAGTGGTGTTCGTCCGTCATTTTTGCTGCTGACTAAGCTTAAACACTGATAAAGCGCAGGGACTCGAGCGCCATCGAATAAAATACTGCAGCATACGGGCTCAGTTTGCTGGGGTAGCAAAACATAAGGTACTTCATCTTCAGGGTTTCAAGATGAAGACGAGCTCCGCTCTATGAGAAAAGTGAGACAGACAGGAGAGGTTACTGAGGACAGAAAGCATGATGTATAGGAACGGCGAGAGCATCAGGTAAAAAAGGGATATTCCGAGCGCATGCTTATACGTATAGCCAAAACATGTATTTCCAAAGCAATCAGCTAGCTTCAGCACAGAGCGTTTTTGAACCAAGTAAAACAGCTCAATGTCCGAGAACAAGATGCAGGTGTGGTAGTGGGACATAGCGAGGGTTGAAGGCACGTGATTTCAGAAGTCTTATGATACAGTCTTTGCAATTAAACTGTCACAATTATGGCAAAATTCTAATTTCTTCTGTTAATTTTTTTATTTTCCAATTGTGTATAAAAATTAAATTAAAATGTGTCATGAGTGTTTTCTTTTGACAAATAAACAGCATTTTAATTCAAATGGGTGCATTAAATATAGTTAATTTTCATGTAGGTTCATGAGAACAGAAATGAAGCGTGCTTCTGTGAATTTCCTCGCACTAGCTTTCCATCTATACGGAGCGAAAGCTCATTTTTTCCAAACACTTAGAAATTTAAATTTGCTGTTATCGTAGTATTTTTTGCAAGAAAAATTTCTGCCCACACATTTTAAATTTAAGCTATAAAAATGGTGCATATTTCTCATTGTTTAACCTCGTAAAATTTTACAAATTATTTCATGTACCAAAAGATTTTAGTTAGTTTTACACAAGCTCTCCTTTGTATTGTTTTGTATTTTGATCTGTTCTAAATCTTCTGAAACGCTCTTTTTAGGTAAGAGCCCATCAATTCCGACAGAAACATCAAATTTAACTGAGTAATGAACCACGTCGAGTAGTACTAATAATTAGGTCTTCTACAAAATTTTCTTAGGCATAAACTCAAAATGCATTGTCGCATAGGGAAGAAGGAAATTGCAGCACGCATATCGCCTGCATTCGACCACGGTGTGAGTTGGTGAGACGTCGCGCTGCAGCTACACCAGCGCTGCAGGCCGCGCTGACCACGAGGACACTTCACACTCTGCATGTCGACTGCTCTTACCTTCCCTGTGCTACAGGCGGCGTGCGAACAATAAATTAGCGTCAGAAGTTGAGCAACTGAAACACCCTGAAACCTACAGTAATAGAAAATTAGGCTGGAAGGGTCCATAGATAAAATTTGATGACGTAAGCGAGCTGTGTTTCACCAGAAAATCACACTGGAAAAGCGAAATTACTGGAACTTACCATGGACAAAAGACTTGCGCTCGATCTGAAGACGTCAATATTGCGTGCCGTTAGTGCTAAAATATCACTCTGCACTATGTCTTTTTTCGTAGACATGATATTCATTTTTCGAGTTGATCTGATCGAACAATATCGCTAAGCTAAGTAAGAATTCATGAAATGAAATTTCAAATATCTGTGACGCCCAGCACAGAATACGTTTCCTTGTGCTGGCCTGATAAGAACTATCTCCCACAATTTCCCTATTTCATGGTATTTCCTCCAATGTTCCAACTTCGCCAGATTTACGTGCAGGGCCTTAGAAACGGACGAAATGGGAGAGCGATCACTTTGGCTAGTCATTTGATTTTGATTTTTGCTTTTTATGCCAATTTTCATATTAGTTGCTTCATACGTTGCTTTCTTTGACGCACTTTTCTTAAAAAAAAATCTTTCAAATCGTCAATACGTTGTCGTCATTTACCCATTTCGGTCACACCTGTTACTGTGTCTATTTGCCTTATTCTGTGTACCCTTTCCATTTCCCTTTCCCTGCTCCTCTATCTTTCCTGAGAGGTTAAAATTTATCCTCCTGACTGGTCTCTTTTATTCACTTAAGAGAGACTCAAGTCCCATGCCATTATTATTGTTATTTATCTCATGTAAATAAAATTTGTCCATTTCATTTTCTAAAGATTTAATTATTAAATTCCTTACTGTCTTAATGGAACGATAGTTTCATAATAACTATGAATATTTAAAATCGCCTTGAAAGTATTTCAAATCATCTCTGCTCCGAAACCCGGGAATGCGTCGAATTATAGATGTCGTCCTTAGTGCGTCTTTCTCACGACCGTAATGTTTAGAGCCTGGGGCTATAGAAGAGGACTGCAACTTTTCGCAATGTGATGTCGGTAATCACACCTATTGTGCTAATGATATTACCAGTGATAATAGTGAAGACAGAACTGTTAATGATAAGGATTGTTTCAAGAGCGCTTTCAATTATCATATTAATAGTAACTTGGTTATAAAAATTAAATTTTTAATTACAACAGTGAGAGTGCATGCAGGAATGGTAACTTATTTGAGAGTAATAAAAGCTGCAATGTTGTTGGTAATAAAATATACTAAAAAGTGAAAAATGTCTTCAAATGGGGTTAATATAATGTCACAATTAGTTACGAAATTAACGCACATTTTGGGGGAAAAATCTTTAAAAAATTCTTAAAGTCGGTTTTGTTTCATTCACATTATATTTACTCTACATATAGGAAGCAGCTGAGAGCAATTTTCTTACTGCTCAAGAGAAATAAGTTTGTGGGCTACAATTTCAACCAACAAAAATGGAAAATAACGAAGACTGCATTAAATAAAAGCATACAGCACAAGCTCCCTACCAAAACTTGTTTATCTTCTCAAGAGGCCGGTTTAAAGGGAAAAAACTTTCTCTTCCCTAATTTGATGTTCTAAAAATACCTCACAATAAACGTTTGCTTAAAGAAATCAGCGAATTCTTTTCTAGACCTCGTACTGGTAGAAAAGAAAACCCAATTGCTGCATCTTCCCATGAACTTCATGACCGTTATTTTCTCGTTGTGTTTCGAACGGCTGCCACGCGCTGCAGAACACCACAACCGCAGCGCCTTTAGCGGACATGCAGAGTGGCATTATTGAAGGCGTCTTGTCCCAAACGTTCCTCTAATTTAGCTGCCACAATAAGTTAAAAGGTTAACCACCCCGTGAACCTCATGACAAGGGATGCAGAAGCATCTTCACGGGATGAATGACTCCCGCTACCAGATGTGCGGTGGCCATTAATGGTTTTCAGGAGACTTGACGAAGGAACGGGACTGAGAACGGGATCTTCAGTCAGTCGAGAGCGGTACAGTGCGGTGTAACTTATCAGGCACATCAGTAGGATTACTGACAATACTTGCACTCATTTTTGTGCATATTCTGCTCCTGAAATATGCTTTCAAAGATCTTGTGAGCCAATTTTTTCAAAGTGTCGTGAATCAAAGGAGGACGCGTGTGTACTAGGACTATGAAATTGTCCATTGACTGCAGTCACGAAGAAAGAAATAATTAGCTCTAGGGTCGATACGACATTATCTAATGCGAGCCTCAACATTAACGGAAAAAAATTCGTGCCAAGTGCTTTTAGTTTGTCATGACATGAATCTAGGATTACATTAGTATAATAATTGAGGTTAATTTGTATTCGGATAATTTGAGGCACGCATGAGATGATGGATAACTCGAGGAACGAAAGTTTTTCCATGTTTCTCGTTAATTGATCGATCAAAATTGAATTGATTGCCAACGGAAGCATAACGAAAGATACCTCGCCAAAAATTGTAAGGCCTATTAATTGAATGTATCTGAGTTTGATTTAACTTCTTTTACATGAAAGTTAATATTTATCACTATACAGCTCGCTTGCATGCATTTTCAAAACAAGCAAGCAATTGTTTTAGGAAGGCGCAGGTTGTGCGTAACGTTGACGCAGCAAATGTTGCCACTATCACAGCGCCTTTGCTGCAGACGTACTCTTTCTTACACGTAGCTTATGAGCAATAGTGGCGCCTCATTGATGTGCAGGGAACAAATCAAAATTGAGCTTTAAAGTAGAATTGAGTGCAAATGTGTTTTTGATGATTATACGGAAGATGTAAATCAAAATAAGTTTATTCATCAAAGCACAAAATTGAAAATGGACGATGTAGGAAGAAAACCTTACCAATATCAGTTGAGAAGATACGAGTAAGTTCACTTACAGTTTCCAACTCTCGGTCTCGTAGTGGGGTTACACCTCGGTGAGGCCGAGTACATCTCGTCCCGGTGGACGGATTCGTCCATCTGAGAAACCCATGTTAGTTAAACCGAATTGCAATTCTACGTATTGAGAACAAAACTTAAGGAGATGCATAGAGTTACTTAATACAAAACGTAAGGAGATAGAAATGTGCTCCTTTCGCATAACGGCTATCTCCTACAGAGGTAGAAAATGCCAAAGAGGGAACTCACTTGAATCTCGAGCTGTCCTAGTTTAAAAAATCAAAAAAATATCATACGTAGGCTAATTACTTTGCCATTCATTTTTCATCTTCTACGGTAATCTATAATCTAATCAAACAATACGAGTGTGTTGTCTCACCCTTCCCTCGTGGATTCTTTTTTTATAAGTCAAAACGTGTCAAAGATGTAGAAAATCATAGGACTTAGATGAGGCAGTGCAGGCGTACCATCGCTACGTGGCGGCTGGCATGCGCTGTACCAGAGCTTAGAAGATGGAACATCATTCACGATCATAGAAATGATCTCTCTATCATCGTTTACATTTCTTGTCAGTGTGTGTAGAAGGCAAACAGAATTTCACTGAAGATGCGCGAACTCATTCCTCCAGTATTATCAACGTAGGTGGTAAATGTTATAAATTTGTGTTGTGGTAAAATATTTTATTCCCTTCGAGCTCATTATTTTGGCATAGTAGTCGATCCGTAAGAATGAAAAATTGTCCCGAATGTCGAAATCAGATGCCGACCTCATAGTCTTAGACAGAAAATAATTTAAGTCTGCCCATTTTACTTTTAACATCAATCCCTCATGTTACTAGTTATTATGTTCGCTAACTCAAATTCCAATACAAGTGCGCGCCAACGAGAGTGTTTTGAACTATGCGTCACAAGGATTATGTTTTCTTAGTTACTTATATTTATTTGCATTTTACAAATCAGATTAATTAACGCAACGAAGGGAGCTCATTTTTTGTGCTTTTCTCTCAATCATTTTTGTTTCGACACGTGACATGGGTATTACGACACCATGTGTGAGTATCAAGTAAAGATGTTAATGTTAAAGTATTTTAGCATTTTTTGCGTTCTCATTAAAACATTTTAAAAGGCCACGTAACTCGTTGTATGTTATAACTTTATTGAACATCATTGTTTCATTTTCTTATACCTATCTTAAAATGTTCTTGATAGTCTTGTATGACATTTTTGAGAGTCTGACGCTCGTGAGTTTATTATGACTGCACTATTTCAGGTAGTTAACTATTGTACAGTTTCAGCTATTTTGAAAATGTTACGGTTAGCATTGTACAACAATTCTTCTCATGTCTTGGACTCCGGTGAACTTTTTTATGCCAGTATTACGTAAGCGTAAGTGGAAATATCATAAATTTGTGTTCTAGTAAATATTTTATTTCCTCCGAGCTCATCATTTGGCATACTAGTTGATGCGTTAGAATGAAAAATTGTCCCAAATCCCGACTGTCGACCTCACAGTCTTAGACGCAAAATAAACCGAATCTGCCCATTTTACTTTTAACATCAATCCCTCATATCACTAGTTCCTATATTCGTATGCTCATATTTCAATTTAAGTGCGCACCAATGAAAGGGTTTTCTACAAGGCTCACTAGGATTATGTTTTCTTAGTTACTTACATATTTTTGCATTGTCAAAATCGTAACGTATAGAAGGGAACACATTTTTTTGTGTTTTTCTCTCAATCATTTTTGTTTAGACATGTGACATGGGTATTACGATAGCCATATGTAAGTAACAACTAAGGATTGATGTTGAAATATTTTAAAAACCAATGTTTTAAACATTTCATGTTTAAACTTTATTGGAAATAAACGGTTTTTCGTTCTTTTTCTTATCTAAATTCGTTACATGTTCTTCATCTTAGAACAAAAAGCCGAAATTTAGACGTGGTTGTTGTAAAGACTTTCAGTTGTACAAGTAATTCATAAGGTTTAGTTAAAAAAAGATTTTGAAATTTTCAGGAACATTTTTCGAGTCAAGTTGATATTTTCCAGGCTTAAAGATCATTAGGAAGAAGCACTCGACCGACAGTCGGACTGTGGACCTACAGTGACTGTTTCCTATCATAACTGCCAGAGGCTTTCCAAGTCGACTAAGTCTTCAAAACCGAGCTGGTCACACTGCAATTCATTCTTTTGTATCTAGCGTTAAATCTAAGGTTAAAATCAAACTTCCGTTGCATTTTTATGATTGTACTTCAAATGCATTACAATTTTTCACGCGCCTTTGAACGGCAAATTGCTTAACTTATTTCATTTCTGAGATGCCGAGCTGTTAATGGATATTTTATCACGCGGTCTCGCACCTCCATTTCTGCTTATTCATCGATGAAATTCATTACTCCGATGATGGACATATAATACTGCATGCCTGTACAATGATTCATGAGGTTCATCCTGCCATGGCGCCCAAAAATGTATTATACACTGTAGTACATACTTGAAAATAATTCTAGACAACACAACTCTTACAGCAAAGTGCAATGATTCTGAAATGTCTTGTTTAATAATCGTTTATCGTCTTGACTAAACGTGGGAACTATAGCTCACTTTTCTTCCATTTACCTAAATTACGTGACACCATAAAATCTCCCCATTGAGCAACCCCGTTCTAGGCCAACATAGTTCATTTCGGGGGACTCGAAGATCTCCTTGCTCGAAGCGCCACACACTTGATTAGGCAGAAATATTGAGTGCATCGCTAGATGATTTTGTTTGGTCAGGTGACCGAGCAGTGGATGTGTATTCCTATTCAGGAGACGAGCATGTGTTGCAAACACTTGTTGCCCTGGCAAGTGAAACTCTTTACATCTGCACCCAGAGCGCTTTGCATCTGTTCAAGGCTCCACAAGCGAGGCATAAATTCCATTTCTTCATCACGACAAGGTTACCACATTGGTCGTCTTTTTCTTTTAAAAGAGTAGTCATAACGTGCAAAAACGTTACAGGAGCTGCTTTGTTAACAAATTCTAAACCTTATTTATAACTTTTAGATAGTTTGAGCATCTGCTTCGATTGCGATACCCAGTTTAGCGCTTTAATGTGTATTGAATGAGGAATTGAGTTAAATTTTAACATTTCCGTAAGACATATAAATTTTTAATATCTTTAAATTCGACAGTAAAGCTCCGGAGAGTACGATTCTATCAACTCATTTTGAGTGTTTCATTTCTAAAATGAATGTTCTCGTATATACTTCAAAAAAACATGGCTCCAGTTGAATGCGAACTGTAATTCCACTGTGCATGACGTCTGTCTTGACCTTCCCGTTTACATCCTCCAGTCCCAACTCGTCCGACGTTTTATTGAATAAAACTGAATAAAAATAGAATTACATACCAAGCAGAAGTGCCTATTAGCAGATAAAGATCATTCCTAAAATAGGAGTCTCAAAGTTTTGGGAACGACGAAACCCGTTCGCCAGATGCGTAGTGCGTCATTGCGAATGCAACAAAAATTAATCGATGACGCACAACTTCACGTGATATGTACGGTTTGGAGCACAATTTATTTTTTAATAAACCGTTTTCTCGAAGCACAATTTGGTTTAAAATCAATCGTTTCTCGGCGCAATTTTTTTTTGAGAAATGTACTGTTTCTTGGAGCACAAATTTTTGTACAGTGCAGTGTTTTTTGGGATACAACTAAGCGTGATATGCAATTTCTAAGTATCTAAATTTATGTAATTTGTATTGTAACCTGATCCACGACTTTGTCATCATATGTCATAATGTACTTTGTTTAGAAATATCTATTAAAAAAGAAGTAACATATTCATCAGGGGGTTGGAACTTACCGACTGAGTGAAAATAGGTGACAATAAATGTCGTGAGCGTGACATGAGAAATAATACAAGAAAATATTTGATAACCTGAGTAAATAAGCAAACATTTTTCTGTTCTTGAAAATCATAAAGAATCATAGGCCTTTAATGCAACAGTTTTACATTTATTTATAAAGATATTGTTTCTAAATAGCGCGATATCGTTCTTATTTATGTTATTTTGCGCTATTGGTATAAAACAGATGAGTTTTTCCATTGTGAAGTTCATCTTGCAGATTTCAAGGGAGCAACTCAGTGTATAAAGACAAAAAAGCACGATTCAAGCCTGAATTACAGCTATGAGATCATTTTGAGCATTATTTATATATGACATTGTGTTTACATCTTGTGTCCCACATTACGATACAATATTGAAATAAGTCTGTCGGTAAAAGTATAATTATCCTTGGAATTTACACACAATACGCCTTTTAATGTTATGAGCTGGAATGATGTTCACTTATCTATGTTATATTCTGTAAATCACCTCAAAATACGCCATAGAAATTCGATTGGCACCAAAACATGGATAAGATACTTGAATACATGAGTATGACTTTCCTAATGCCAAAAAAAGTTTTAAAACACGGCCATTGGATCCGTCGGATGACCCGTTCCTTCGGGCCTTTGTTGAGGTTTAATCAAGCAAAGACAAGGTCTCTGGCCCTACAGTGCACATTAGGGCAGCAATGTGTGCCTATTATTGCAGAGACGGCGACGTCATGCGACTCAATCGATGCGGGGGCCTACGTTGGCCATCAGCCTCAGCTCACAGCACCGAGCTGTCGCTTCTGCACCTGTTCCATGATGGATAACTCCGTGTTGCCGGCACCCGCTGCTATTCCTGACGTCATACATTTCCAGGTTTTAATACGCATGTAAAATGATAATGTGTAAAAATCCAAAGAAAATGCTCCTACACTGTCGTTTTTTTACTGAGTAAGATAATGTGTGACTGGTTATCGTTTTTATCAGGTTCTGTGACGATATTTGTTTAAAACTTGTGATTAATCCCACCAAATGTGAGTGTTCAGTTCTGCTTGCATCGGTGAGCTAGACATGTATGTCAACGGAGCCAAATACATCTCCCTTGAACAAAATCTCGGGTTACAAATGTGATAGTTTCCCAATCTTGAAGGTTGCGCCAATCGTATATACTGGTAACTTGTATCTATCTCTGCCAGCATTCTTGGGGCTACCATTCTTAAATACATTTCTAAAGTTGTTATACATTTGAACTTACTAAGTACTTTGCAAAGTATTCGCGTTAGGTTTGAAATTTTTATGCGTCAATTTCAATTCCGTGCACTTACTTCGTCCCAACCGCTTTCTAACTGCCTCACACGATATCTGGCACCAACCCCATGTGCGATCCCAAGCTTCTTCGTGCTTCAATATTGGATTCCAGGAGTAAAATTTGCAAGTCATCGTGCCCAGGCTAGTGAAGGTGAGGCAGGGGCTTCCTAAAAGTCGTGTATTAAAACTTGTGCGATCTTAGCTCGAAATGTTTTACTTGAACAGGCATGTAGAATACATAGTGACCACGGATGCACTCGAACAATCTACACGAACTCGAGAGCACATTTACTGCAGGATGGTTATCCTTGATTTATTAGAAGTCAAACGAGATTTTAAAATACCATTCTTATTTTAAATTCCTGTGCTTTCAATGCCGCAACGCTCCACACGTGTGATTTTCCGTTGAGGAATCGCTGCATAGTGCCTGCTCGTAACTTACCGTCAAATCTGTCTTCAATTCAGCTGTTGTTCCGTTCTTTGGGTTGAAACATTTTGAGAAGTTGCAAGATGGTGAGCATATGGGCAACCGTAAGGTCTGATGAAAGAGGGGCGGGGGGAGGCTAGGGAGGAAGATGCTTGCATACATTACGCGGTGACCCCGGCTTGGTCTACACTCCTTCACACGCGGACGTGTGTCTCTCTGGCTCACGGAGGCATGGAAAGCCAGACCAGGATGTGGAATGTCGATCCTGCATGTGCATCTGCTCGAAACCAACTTGGATTTAATTCATTCTGGTAGTGCAGACGCTGCTGAGTTCATCTTGAGCAGCTACACCCAACGAATTTGGAAATTTTCTCATTCGAAGCGATAACTGACGAGCTGAAATTTTACAAGTCAGAATAAAAGGAGCATTCTGTCTGTTTTTTTTTTCAACAATGGGCTACTGTTGCAAATGAATTAATATTTGTGAACAGGAGTCGTACGCTTGATCTCGTTTATTGATGTTTATTAAACGAAGTAATGCATGGTTAAGTAATGCTTGGCGAGAATATTCTTTCTAGCCTTGCTGTGATTATTTAATATCTGATGATTGAAGAATGTTCCATCAGGTATATTCTTTACACTGCAGCCACGAAAATTTCAAGAGAAAAGTGTTTATTCTACATCCATTTAACCAGTGTAGGTCCGCAGTATATGTAGGTTTTAAACCCATTCTATCATTTCGTGAAGAGCAGTTCAAACTATTCAACGAAGTGTTTGGAAAGTCTTTTCCACCAGAATTCTTAATGCAAAGCTTGTTTTATTTTTGTACAGAATTATCTGTTGAGTTCATTTATTGTAAAAATTAATAGCTTTGCAGTAATTGATAAGAGAGCAGAACTTCATGCATTTATAGAAGATATGACAAAAAAACGCAGCATCAGGGAATAATTTACCGCGATGAAGTCTCTTAAAATGAGAAAAATCTTTTTCATCTGCGTGTCTCTTAAACACTTTTGTTAACTCTGAAATTTCTATCAAATGAATTCCGACTTTGTAGCAGTTGGGAAAATATTTTGTGGTCTCTTTGCATGTTGTAAAATGTTACGTAAATTGGAAATTATGGAGTGTCCCATCCATGTTCCACAGTAGTCTGTAAATTTAAACTCTACTTGGCCACATCTACGTTGCAGAATGTGTTTTGTTAATTATGAATTACAGATAGCCAAATCTATGTTGCTATGTGTATTATGTAAATTTTAAAATGTAAATTGTGCCCTGCATATAGCTGAAATCTTTTCATGTTTATTTAAATCCAGAGGGAGGAAATAAATATTCGTATCCCGATAAATTCTACATCGAACCAATATCTGACAAACTGAAACGAAGCTAGTTGACAAAACATTTGCAATTTTACATATAAAATCAGAATATGGATGAGAATAATGAAAACTTGACTACTATAGAGCGTATTTACATTTTTGTAGATTCAAGTATAAAAAATTTGGCACTAAATTCGCTTCTGCTTTTAAAAAGCTCAAATGGTCACTTATCGACAGCGTTCAGTACAAAACTTCTGGGTTGTTCGTGCAGTGCGATTTTTGGCTGAAATGTGCAGTAACTAAATATCTTCGTTACCAGTCAGCACTGCAGCCTCGCACAGTGCAGTTCATTAAGAAGAACTTTCAAGTACAGAAAAAAATATTAATTAAGCAGTGGGAAGCAGGTGAGACTTACAGAAAGACATCAGAAAAATTTTCAATTTCGTCTACGAACATTGCTTCTGCTTCTAGGTGCTAGAGTCGAGGAACTAAGGAAAAACAAAAAAAGATGTGATGCCCATCACAAGATAACTTCAAGATCTCTAAGGAAAATGTAGTGAAAATTCAAAATAATCCGATGATTACGTCCAAAAAGTTACGAGAAAATTTGCCTGCATCAGGCACAAGTGTTTCACTCTGCACCAAAAGCAATGAACTCCATAGAGCAATAGTTTTTGAAACGACATAGGTATCCCAATTGAAATTTACTGGTGAATACTAAACTAAATCTAAAAGATTTTATGAAAGTTTTCTATGAACTGATGAGACCTAAATTGAATTATCTGTTCGCAATTCCCGGAATCACGCTTGGAGAAAAGACACCACTGTTTTTTTTTAAGGAAAGACCTCTTCATCGGAAGTACACCATCATCAGAGTATTTAGATACTTTTTGTGTATCTTAGTGAGTCTCTAGATACATTTGAAATTGAGTATCAAGTTGCTGCATCTAGATACTTTTGAAGTGTATCTAGATACAAGTATCTTTGGATACTTTCACGAATATCTCCATAGCTACTAAATACTTTTTACAAATTTTTGTGTAAACAAGAAAATGACTCTGAAGCAAATGAATAATACTAATTTCAAACTTCAATTCTCAGCATTCTTATAATTAAATAATAAATATACGTATCACCAATCAAAACCTATTTCTTTTCCGTGAGTTCGAATCATTAACTTCTGTTTACCTTTGACCGTGTATGTTTTTTGTTAGCATAGACACACAGCATGAATGTATGATGTTAGGCAGCGTGACTCGTTCAAACGTAAACAGAACGTGTTCGTTCGGTCCCATTCAGTCAGTAGTTTATCAAAATTTCGTCATAAGATGAGCATAGGGTGGTCTTAATCAAATTCTTATCATTCATATTGGTTACCGAAACTGTGTCTGTATGTCCCTAACCTTATGTATCGGATCACTAATGCACTTCCTGTGATGCGGACGACTTCTATCAATTTTCCAAGCGATCAAAAAGTCGTACGTCATCAGAGATGCTGCTGCTGTCGCTTCTTCAAAGCCTCAAGCAATACTTGCATGTACTAAGAGATCACAAAGTGGTAGAAAGAGTATTTTTCAAATACAATACAACGCTGCTCTCTTCTGCGCCAGTAGAGAGATTGTTTTCTCTCGAGGGCCTTACATTGGCTCCTCGGAGATCATTGCTCTCGGATTCCATGTTCAAGAGATTGGTATTGCTGAAGAGCAATAAATTTTCTTAGAAATCAAAACTGCTCCCATCACGATTAATAGATCAACGATGTAAACATCACATTAAAATTAGGGTTTAGTTAGATTTAGAACTGTAATTCTTTTGAAAGGATAATGAATGGTAATTATCAAGTGCTCGGACGCTGAGCATTCAACTCCAAGTCTCTTTATATCATGTAAAGAATGTGATGTTGTGGCTATCTGATCGGCCAAAACATTTACTGAATTTAAAACGATTACTTCATTCAGTAAATGTTTTGGCAGGTCAGATTGCTCAAACATCAGATTCTTTACACGATATAAAGAGTTGAATGCTCAGCATTCGACCACCCAAGTGTCCGAACAGTTGAAGATTTTTGATATATCATTCATATTTATTTGAAATAATGTATTATTAATAAGCTGCCAATTTTATGTTATCTCCAGCAGTTAGCTTTTCCATCCTAGTTTTCAAAGTAACTGGTTAATTATTCATAGTATTGCTGAAGATGTATAACGAATGGAATAAAGATATATTTTGTATATATATGATTGGATGAAGTCTTCCTGAGTGTTTATCTTATTGTTGTAAGGATTTTTGATGCATCTTGTACGATGAAGTATTGAGACAGAGAGAATTAAAGGAAAAATATCTAGTATCTAGAATCTAGATACGTTTTGGCCGTGTATCTAGTATTTAGATACATTTTGGAGTGTCTATGACCAGTTCTAACCATCGTTCACTTCAGCTAAGTTATCCTCTTGATCTGGAGATGTTTTTACACAGACGAAACGGGCTGTGTCCAATGTATGTACACATGATACCGAAATGGAAGAGACTTTCGTATTAATTCCTCCAGCATTGACAACGCTATGTCAAAAATTAGCGATGTTGTGGTGCGAGTAGATGGCTCAAGCAATAATAATGTAGCTTATAAGCTATATCTCCTCGTAGGGAAGACAGGTCTACGTCACGCTTTATTCATTTGACCGTTTAAAAATTAAACAACATCATCCTAAATTAATTAAAGGCTTTTAAATATTAAAGGATTATCACTGTTGAAAATTTAAAACTCAGGTGAGAAATCACTCCACTGTGCAACAAACTTATCGAGTAAGCGTTCCGCCGTGCGTTATAGGAGTATGAGATTCCTCGGCAGACATACCTTGACGAAGTTATAATACTCTTTTGTGTATCGGCGTTTGAGATACATCATTTTTTCACATTGAGGGATGAGTATTTATTAATTACATTCGAAAGTTTGAAAGGTAAAAGGATTCCTTCTCAATATTCTTCAATAATTATTGAAAAAAATTTTAAGATGTTAATAGTAAAATTATATAACTAGATCAAGTTCTTGTTTGTAAGTTCGTGTAGGAAAATCTGGTAGCTAATTTCTAAAAGAAGACTGCTATGAAACGCAACATCAGAGAGTGAATTTATTTCCCGAGTATTAAAGTGAATTTTAATGAAATTAGGAACGCCTCATTTTACTTAACATCTTTATATTTCCACATTGAAAAACGCTTCGTTATTTTTCAGAGTATTGTAGGGGAATCGCTGTAACACAGCACCGCAAGGGCTGAGTGAACTGCAGAGAAGCCTGCTCTGAAGTATTTGTCTTGTCCGATTCTTCATTTTAGCCGCTACAGATCAGATCTATTTTGTGTGTAGTCAGTTATTCTGTGCATTTTGTTAAATCAGTTTTATAATGTCGTGCCTAAAATTCTCCAACGGGAATATAAATTCAAATAATGTTTTGGTTACCACACAACCGCCTATAAATATTAATAAAATCAACACTACGAGAAAACGAGATCGTATATTATATATCAAGAAAATCTGTAACATTGACTCTCGAAAGATATTTCCTCGTCAAGCATCAAAGTTTCTGAACGGCCTGCTCTACAATCCTTCAGAAGACCAGACACATCTTGAACCCTTAATACGTAAAACGTCGGCGTCCCAGCTTGCGTTTATCGCCGGAACGCCGATGTTGACGCTATTCCCGAGGCCGAAAAGCACCTACCCTCACTCCGTCTACACGCGCCTACCTTTCCACCAACTACGAAGCCGCTCCCAAACGCAACGTCACTTCGAAAAATATGCATCTATTTTTGTACTCTGATCATTCAGAATTTTATTCAATTCAAAATGATTAGGCATAAAATTTATTTTCTCAATTAGGCAACCAGAATCTAGATATTTTGATCAGTTAATTTTACGCATTTGATTTTCGCCAACCGTATCATGTTTTTCTCAACCATAGAAGTCAAATGACTTTGGCGCTTACCCTCAGATGTCATTGCGTAAGAACGAAGCTCAAATATCTACGCAAAATATCGCCAGTTGGAGATATCTCCGCATTTATTATGCTACTCAACGAGAACAGAGTGTTAAGCTCAGAAATAATGTCTGCGGCATCTTACTTCATTTGCTTTAAAGGGTGCAAACTACCCTTCATCCAATTGATCCTCATTGATATTTGTCCTCCCTCCGCCTTCACTTCACCGACGCCATTATAAATTTCATGATACGTTTTGTCTTCATTATGCACTTGTTCAATCATGCTTCACTTGCAACAACTTCGTGATGTACTATCGAGTACCATCGTTCGTCAAATTCAGTTGTGACATTCTGTGATCTTTCGTGTCTTTAATTTCCTTCAGGAAGAGAGAAAGAGAGATATAGATGAAGGTGACGATTTTCGTGAAATATTGACGCAACTGAGTAGCCCGAATAAAGTATAGCCTTGGAAACACTGCTATTATTAATATCCTCGACTCGCTTACCAAGGTAAATAGTCTATCACATCCGTCATTAAATTAAAAATATCATTATATCAACGCCAATATTGTTCCGACTTTAAAACTGGTGGTGGCAGCATATGCTAAATATCTCATTGAAATGATTCATAAATGAACGTAATTCGAGTCATGGAAAAGAGACCTTATAACGTTTGATCTCGCATCAATAAGATAATAGTGTCCTAAAAGAAGGCTTGCTACAAATTGACGGCCGCAGTCTTAAAATGTTATCTACCGAATGAATAAATTATTCCAGTAACCCATTGAAAACAATTAAATATATGAAAGAACCTGAACAATTGTTGGAATAAATTTCGTATGGAAGTGAATAATTTGTATATTTACATGAAATAGAAGATGGATTTTGATTTGCTGTTTTATTTCGCAAGAATTCACATTTACCATTCTTCTTCATTTGTAGCAAGTATCTAAACTTGCACAAATAAATTAAGGCTTTTTATGGACGAATTTTTTACAAATAGTAAATGCTCTGATAGTTTTGTTCCGGGCTTTTAAAAATAATGAGCTAGAACGTCGTTCAAAACAAAGTAGCAATTCCTGAGCCTTTTTACCATCGGCGATATACTGAACTTTCGTACAGTGTTACTGCAGTGTCTAAACTGTTACTAAATCAGTCGGTGGAACGGAGAGTGGAAGCTAGGAATCTCTCCCTGCTTCATCCAAAACGAAAATTCCACGACAGAAGAACGCTGAGCGAGCACAAGGACGGCAAAGTGTGGAAGTAAGAAGCCAAATCAGCAGATGCGGCAATAGTGTGGAAGTGTGAGGCCAAATCAGCAGATGCAGCAAAAGTGTGGAAGTGTGAGGCCAAATCAGCAGATGCGGCAATAGTGTGGAAGTGTGAGGCCAAATCAGCAGATGCGGCAATAGTGTGGAAGTGTGAGGCCAAATCAGCAGATGCGGTAAAAGTGTGGAAGTGTGAGGCCAAATCAGCAGATGCAGCAAAAGTGTGGAAGTGTGAGGCCAAATCAGCAGATGCAGCAAAAGTGTGGAAGTGTGAGGCCAAATCAGCAGATGCGGCAAAAGTGCGGAAGTGTGAGGCCAAATCAGCAGATGCGGCAAAAGAGATCGAGAGCCAAACTTGAGTCGTGACGCGTCTGAAGGGAGGCACTCGGAGCATTTCCGTCCATCCGCCGCTCAAATTTGGAAAAGAAAGTTCAGCGTCATGTACCAACGACTCAATCTCAACCAGCAACCGCCAACAACGGTTGAAAACTGTTGTGCACGCTAAAGTTTATTTACCGCCGCGTACACTGACTGTATGAATGCATTTTTGCTTCCTGTATGTAGTTTTCACGTCTCACAACATACCGAGTTCTGCGTACTTTTATAGCATTGATAACAATCTTCGAACTGAACAGAAACTTTTGATAAAGAAAATGTAGAAGATACTAAGAAATTCATAGGAGGCGAGTGAATAAAATCTTAGGCCTTCTGAATTCATGTGGAAATAAATGGAAAACAAGTTAAGTTGAGTTACAGGCCCACAATAAAGGCCTTTCTAGATAACTGAACCAGGAAATGTCATCAGCCAAAACTTGTGTCTGCATGCGCATAACCTCCATCTGTCACCAAGCGTCGTTACTCATCTGTCAAGGGAAATGACGGCCGCTCGCAAGGACACTTGGGTAATATGTCTCTGATTTAAAGTCAGACTCAACACTTAAGGTCACACTCCACGTGTAATATTCTCTTCTAAGAGTACGACAGCATAGAGCATTGGAAGTATGGAACTCTGCGAAACTGAATGATTGAAACTCAGAGCAATTCGAGAATTTTTTTGACAGCCTGTGCATCGCAAGTACAGCGTCAGCCGTAACGCTGTTCGCAGTCGAGTATTGGCATCACACACGTGATTGCAGCGACCTACATCTTGCATGATCATTTAAAATTACGACGCTGAACACCTGTAGCACTGATAAGTATGAGACGAGTTCGAGTGGGCGACTGGTCACTGCATTCTTCACAGCTATAGAGGACTTACGTGTGTTTTTCAGCTGAACACGTGTTGGTGTTGATCTACTAAACTATCGATCCAGCTGCAGTGAGGCCTAAAATGTGTTCAGAAAATCTCAATAAGTGGTAGGCGTCGAACATTAGGAAAAAAATTATAGAATAAAAGGTTTCATGAGGGTGGGACACGTTGCAATAAGTCATTTAGTGGAGAAATTACCGATATCAGTAAATGAAAGTTGAATCAGTTGTGTTTGAGAAAATTGGATATTGTTACGAAGAAATAACGTAAAAGCAATGTTATAAAGAAAACGATTTTAGATCAGATAGGAAAACGCTGTCAAGTCCTAATTTTATTGGAATAATTCCTTGGTGTGTCGCCGCTAAAGAAGGGCACGAATTAAGTGGGCTGCGGCCGGAGCTGGTTACATGCACTTCACCTGGTGTTAATGCATGCATTGGAGACATGAGTCATGGCTTTGGATTTATTTTTACTTTATAAACTTGGGATTATTGAGATTGTTTCATATCGCGTAGAGACTTCACAACCACTCGAATGCAGTTGAGAGAAGATTGCATGAACTTGTCAGAGATAGAATGCTGTAAAAGAGTGGCAAGGAAACCAAGTCCAAACGATAGAAGTTTGGTAGAAAATCTTAGTATGAAAGTGAGAAAAGAGAAAGTGCTCTGAGAGCTAGATGATGTATGGATAAGGTTGAATACGAAGATCCTTTGATATAGATCATGGAACGCGTATTGGATAAGAATCATGTAAACCATTTATATGAATCATCAAGCAATCCTTCGATAACGATATGGTCGGGGTCAAAAGACTGTTATGCGTCATCTCATAACGCTGTACATATATCGCTGTTGCCATTACTATTAAAAAAAATTTGTGTGTGTGTGAAACATAGGAGGATACTCTGTCACTCATCAAACCCGCCGACAATATTCTGTCATTCTACGGGTCCACACCGGGGTCGTATCCCAACAATGGGCCCAAGCTGCGTTCGAACAAAGATTCACCGTTCGAAGATGCCTAATGTTGACGTCGACAAAACTTCTCACTCTAAATATTCTTTCCCAGTCATCACTTTACTCTATTTTTTATGACAATTGTATAAGATGCGAACAGCAGCTTAATTAAATATATACCAATGTTTCCATCGAGGATAGGATTTAAATGCATGATCATCAGATGGTACCGCACGCCTGAGACACTCGTCCAAAGTAGCCTGATGACTAGGTTGCTACGGATAGAGAACGCTTCCCTCGCAAGGCTCAGGCCGGTATTCTGAGGGCTCCAGGCAGAGGGGAAAGAGTGTTGCCATAATCTCGCCCATCCTTTGGGATCGGCAAGGGAGATTCTTTCCATAAAACCCCTATTGTCGTCAAAATGTGGAGTTTTACTCCAACCTCCAAGTGCGCTCACTAAACAACAGTGTTCGTCTGGCGACCCTTGCTTTCATCTCCACTGAAGTGTTTAGTGAGGAGTGTCGGAGCGCCATGCCCAAGTCCATCACACCCACTAGCATGTCGAGTGTCACCAATTTCCTGTGAATGTCCTATTCATGCCTCCAATTCACGTACAGGTTTATCTTTGATGCGCTAGGTTATTTCGCGTTCCTTCTGTTTTAGAAAGGGAATTTATGATGTGGTGCAAGTAGTCTTACTTACGTGCTTGAAATTGATTTGCAAGCTGTTACTGATGTTATTGAAGAATGAAGCAGTACTAAACTTAGCGGAAATCACAACGAATGCATATAATCAATGTTGTACGATTTATATGATCACGCGCACAATTGCACCGAAAATAAGACAAAAGCCCAGAATCATTAGAAACGTCAAGCGAACCTAGCTCTACTCTACGAAGGGAGAATATCTAAGGAAATGTATAACAGATTCAAGAATTAAACGGTAAATCACAGAAGGGCATCGAAAAATCTACTTTACGCTCAAATTCACTCAATTTTATATTGATATAAAAAACTGGCTCCAACTTAATTCTTTCTATAAATTGATCAATAGTACTGCGAAAGCAATTGAACCCGTCGTTCAAGATAGTGTAAAATATCAAAATTTTAAAATATTGCAATTGTGTTTAACAAATGTTTTGTAAGCATGGGAAAAATATTGCTGATGGTATTTCTAGTGAACCGACTGGTCACTTGGAATACATCGAACATGTCCGTGAATATACTATAATTCTTTTTCTTTACGCCTAATAATTCCTCCAATGCCATTGCGTGCACAAAGAATTTGAAATATAAATCAAGTGAATTAAAAACGTTCTCGGCTAAAGTACAAAAAGTTATAGCTGCACTAATATAATAGCACTATCTTTAATATCATCAACCAGTCGCTTTTCTTAGGGATTTTCCTGAACTCTCTCGAAATCGCTAAAATGGGGGTAAAACTTGAGCTAACAACTATAGACTTGTCTCAGGACTACCAATTTTTAGCAAAATATTTGAGAAAATTATGTGTGAAAAGTGTATTTCTATTTTGAACGAAAATAATTTTTTTCTGATTAACAATGTCGTTTTCGTTCTTAAAAATCATCAATAAAAGCTATATTAAAAATTTTACAATACCTGTATTCGAGTATAAATAGAAGGAAGCTTAGTTTCTCCGTGTTTCTTGAATTTCAAAAAGGGTTAGATAGCGTAGACAAAAATACTTTACTCTCGAAACTCCCCTGTTATGCCGTTAGAGGAGTTGCACATCAAATCAAATCATAACTAACAAATCGGAAGCAACACGTTGCCATTGATGATGCGCATTTGGAACTACTCTCAATTAGCCACGGAGTACCACAATGATCTATCCTTGGGCCTCTCCTATTTTTATTCTTCATCAACGACATATTAAAATCTACTTCATTTTTCCCATTCATACTTTTTACCAACAACAGCGCGTTTTCTATCTCTCTTCCTAATGAAAATAAAATTTTAAAGGCGTGGTATAAATAACGAGCTGCTAAAGGTTTCAATGTGGTTCGAAGTTAATAAACTTAGCTTCTATATCGATAAGACAAAATACATTATAATCTCATACAAGTGGAATGCGTCTCTTCCATGCATTAAGATTACTGATGGTAAAATTTAAGAAACCAATTCCTATAAGTTCCCGGGCATTTTATTAGATTAACGTCTGACCTTCAAAGAGCATATTGTACATTTCAGTATTAGATTACCAAAGTCTCCAGAATCCTGAATAAAATAAGCAAGAAGCTTTGAAAATACTTCATCGAACGCTCATTTTACCATCTTTACAGGACGGAATAGAAGCGTGGCACGAAACTGATAACATGGCTCCTTCCACTGCAAAAAAAAATATAAGAGCGGCGATAAAATTCAAATACAATGCTCACACGAGCAACTCATTCAAAAGTTTAAAAATATTTAAGCTTATGGACCTCTACAAATTCTCCGTATGTAATTTCATGTAGTATAAAACTTTGGCTAATGAAAGCGACAAATACCTGAAACAATTATAAGCTCTACAAACTGGCCATCATGATCATGTAACCCGAAATAGAAATAACTTCCTCATTATTTAAAAGCTTCATTGGAACTAAGACTTGAAATTCGATTGCTGCCGAGATCTGTGAAAAAAGTTCTTTAGAAGCACTCAAAACGAATTTTGGGTCTCTTTTTATATCGGACTATTAATCACATAAGGTTTTCGAGTCAAAATTTCTCTGCTATATGATTCATCTTGATAAGGTAATTTACGATGATTAATGACATTGGATCTTAAGTCTGATTGTAAGTATTTTCTAAAACACACTATTCTCAAATAACCCTTTTAAGCTACTGTTGTAAAATAAAGTAGCGAATCTTGATCGAACCAATACATTGATCAGTCTAGTGTGCGACTAGGTTGAGTAAATAAGGTGAAACATAAATGTACAACTCAAAATAGTGTTGATGATAGGATGCCATAGAAGTCGCTGAACTCATTTCGGGCCCACGAGTAGCTATACTTAAATGCGTTCATTCTAATAGACTTGAGAAGCAATCTACTGATGAATCACTTGTTATAAATCAATTGTTTAAAATTGTTGAAATTGTTTCAGGTTGAGATGATAAATAATTACTCTACCTTGAAACCATAAAACTTTGAACAAATGGTAAATCCTGTCACAGAACGATCTTGATCTATGCAACTGGCGATCAATAATTGTTAATGATATTGAGCAGTAAACAATTTGACAAGTAATGATACTCTGCTGATGATACACTGAAATTTGCCATGATAATATGATTTCAGATACTATGATGTACATGTGCGTGAATCACGGAACACTGAAGTGACAAGAAAAAACCTGCCACTATTAACGCCGCCTCATTTGATAAATCTGCTCAAGTAAGATGTCAAAAATCGAGCTCGTGATTCATTCAGAAAGAGAAGTATGAAAATACAAAATGCTACCACAGCCAAACTGCGAGGTATACGTTCTTGAGAGAACAATCTCAATCTAACGATGATCCTCAACGTTGGAATAAGAATACTCAAAATGCGTAGGATCAAAACTGACAATATTGTCACTACGACACTGCTCCAGAGTTTTTAATCTGACGCTCCTACGAATTTCTCATCTCAGTTCAGAGTTCTGAGAGGCGCACGAAGTAGGTTCATTTTTATGAACTTTCTTTTATTCTTACGCTGGCGCATTTCGATGGCTTAATAAACTAGCTGTACACTTTAACTTTATTAAATTCGATAGTTAATTTAAGAAAATACGACAGTAGCAAAAACGGTTCAAACGCGAGTTTCAGCCACACTGCAACTCTTCACTCAAATAATTTACCATTCACCATCATCTAGAGATCGTTAATTAGGGCTGTCTAATTATAAATTATCAGAAAATAGCGAATGCTTGTGCGCCATTTGCCTGCATCGAAAAATCGAACGACGAGGATGAGATTCGAACTCACGCACGGAGACCGTATTGGATTAGCAGTCCAACGCCTTAACCACTCGGCCACCTCGCCATGCTGAATGAAATTATACTTTTCATTAGAATTAATAAATGTTTTATTCGTTTTGCGGTCAAAATTCTATGGAGAAATCTTTGTTAATATACCGTACATACACGACGTCATCTGCATTGAAGCGTTTTGTATCAGATGCAGGTAGACCGGCGTTGGAAAAGAGAAGAGGACGCTCATGCAGAAATCATAGATAAAGAGGGAGCAACTAGCTACAACTGTAGTGCTACAGTTCTGGGCCTTATTTACCTAACACTTTTCTTTCGAGTATCAAACAGCAAGTACTGTAACTTGGCTCGGAGATGATACCTGCGGATGACGATGATACAACGTTTTTGATTGGAATTTCTGAAAAAATATTCGGATTTCAAGACAACTCTGGATGCTTCAACTGAAGATAAATCGATCAGCTGATAATGGAAAAAGGATTTAATGAAAATATTTATAAAATTAAAGTACTTTCGTAAGAAATAAAAGTACAAATACCAAATATGAAATTATTTTATGAAAATATTTCCGTGAAAATATTTAACAAAGGCTAAAATTGTTCTTAAAATTTGACATGTGCAATTTTTCTTGTATAAATTCTATAAAACAACCGGGATGAACTGTGTATTTTTAAAAAGGAGGATCAAATGCTATTCTCCCTAGACGAGTGTCGGTCCACTGCTCCCGAACAAATAATTAGCATGTCTCGCTACCCTCGTGGTGCAGGACAGCCAGCCATCGTTTGCGCCCCCCTAAACTTTCATTCGACGGTTTTATATTAACATAAGTTTACTTACACCTCGCATTTTATGAGATTTAAAACATCTAATTTTACCAATCAACATCAATTCGCTTATCTCCACGAAAATAATTCTGGACCTATTTAGGTGTGAACAACCGCCGCGTTCTGACTACCTAGTGCTCGTACACCGCACTACACGCTGGTTATGAGGTTGTTGTGAGGTTGTTGTGAGGTGGTTGTGAGGTTGTTGT
>JACJUY010011231.1:1497-13102 GCA_014220935.1 Platorchestia sp. MABIK
TCTAGCCTGGGCTTCGTCTGGGCGGTTCTAAAGCTCAAATAACCTGTTGTTTTGAGTTCAGTCGGTCTAATCTGAGCCTCGTCTGAACGGTTCTAAAGCTTGAGTAACCAGTTGCGAGCTGCCTCTGAATGAGGTACCAGTATCAGTGCTGGAATGACTTTCAAGAGTTTGAAGGTTCTGTTATGGATCTTCTTCAGTCGAATGAACTGTTGGAGATCAGGCCTGGGTTGCCTTTGAATGGATTAGGCCTGGGTTGCCTTTGAATGAATCAGGCCTGGGTTGCCTTTGAATGGATCAGGCCTGGGTTGCCTTTGAATGGATCAGGCCTGGGTTGCCTTTGAATGGATCAGGCCTGGGTTGCCTTTGAATGGATTAGGCCTGGGTTGCCTTTGAATGGATCAGGCCTGGGTTGCCTTTGAATGGATCAGGCCTGGGTTGCCTTTTAATGGATCAGGCCTGGGTTGCCTTTGAATGGATCAGGCCTGGGTTGCCTTTGAATGGATCAGGCCTGGGTTGCCTTTGAATGGATCAGGTCTTGGTTGCCTTTGCATAGACAAGTTATAGCGTGATATTAAATAGATTAGTTTCGACTTCAATTGATCGAATCAGTTTTAGACTGACTTTGAATGAATAAATTCTGGATTTCTTAAAAATGAATGATCTCCATACAGATCAGTTCTGAGCGGCCTTTGAATTGATCAGTCTGGGTTGCTTGTGAATGGATTATTTCTGGATTTCTTGAAATAAATGATCTTACTGAAAACCAGTCCTGGGGAGCGTTTGAACAATCATATAGGGTCAGTTTCGTTGTTAGGATTGCCTATGCCTTTTTGTCTCTATAATTTGATTGTTATGTCACCATTGTTATGATTCCCAATCTATGTTTTACTTATTCCGCATCGCATCAATGCCACGATTTTAGTTTGTTCATTTATACACATAAATCGCACGCTATTTCCAACCTCATCTTCCTTTTCTAGTCCTCTTCAGATTATATTTAACTTTTTCTTTCCTTTTCAGGCCTTTCAATATATCAACTAGATTAACAAATCTGTTGTACCACCCACATTGGACTGCGGGAATAAGGTATTTGCAGTTTTTACATAGAGGCCTTTTAATTCATAATTCAGTAGAGTTATTTTATTAGACAATCCCTTCAGATACCGATTATTAATTGTGTTCATCGAACATCTCCGTTTTTCTCGTAACGGAGGAGTAAGTAAGGCAATGAGGCACTCAGGAGTGATCATCGGATTTATTTCCTAGAGAAAATACATTGCAGGAAAATAGCGTGAAAATCGCATTGTTATCAATGAAATAGCATTGCCTGGAGGAACACTTTGTTATCGATGAAAATTGTAATCAATAAAATAGCATGAAGGAACATTAAATTGTTATCAATGAAATAGCATAAAGGAACACGTTATTATTTTCAATGAAATAGAATGAAGGAACATATTCTTGTCAATGAATGGTGTGTGTTGTGTGGTGTGTAGTAGTGTGTGGTGTATGGTGGTGTGTGGCGTGTGATGTATGGTGTGTAGTGGTGTGTGGTGTGTAGTAGTGTGTGGTGGTGTGTGGTGTGTGGTGGTGTGTGGTGCAGTAGGTCAGCATGCACCCCATAAATACCGAAGATCGGCTCTAATGAGGGAGATGCAGGTGGTAATTCCAATATTGTCGCTGCTATGGGAGATGATATCGAAATGTCCACCTGTCGAAGATTCACAGAGCGCGAGTTGAAATGTAATTGTGATGCTTCTTTAAATCACCTTCTTAAGATGATGAATGAGTAAGATCTCGAAGATATAATTTAACGATTGTTTAGTCCACTGGTGATGAGTGACAAAAATAATTGTTACTGGTACGGCAAAGCCTTAAAAATTAAAACTGAAATAAGACTAAGTCCGCATGCATGCGTCAGGCCCTTCTTGCTCTCACTGATGCTAAACCCTTTCAAGCACAATTTAAAAATGGGAATAAAAAACTTTTACCATGAAAAGTGCCCTAAAATGAAGCATGAAGTATGGAGTGAAGTACTTTCATTAACAAAATAAATATTGGTAAAAAAGTGATGGTTACACACGTTAAACAAAAGTGGCATGGCGCACAAGCGTAGTAATTCAGCTTGTTTTGCTTACAAGGTTTTGTAACTTGGTTTGTGCCATATCTAGCACAAGGTGTAGGAAAGGGTTAACTCGCTGCTCGCAGATGGTGTTTGAAGTCCTTCGTGTTGGAGAAGAAAGTGTTAGGAAGGAGGCAACAGCAGCCGCACTGACGACCGAGGTTCAGCGAGTTAGATTTGGGTTTCTCAAGAGTTTTTCGAAGAGATGAATATCGATGTGACCAGCTTTACGAAGACATTATTTTTTTATCGTAAGGATCGCGGCTGTTTTACCGAGGCAATTAGTATCAGATGCTCATATTGTGAGAATCATCTAAAAGGATTGCAAAGGATATTATACACATAATTTGTCACTTGACGAGAATATATCTTTTATAGGTCAAAATTTTTTATTCCTTGCAAGGAATAATTGGTAAACACGACAGCCAGACGCATCCCTTCTTCGTAGCGTTCTGCGCTTCGCAGGTAACCATGTAGACGGTTGTTGTGACCATAATATGAGTTTGATCAACCCAAAATGTCATTTTTCGAAACTAGGAGAATCGATGATTAAAACATGAAAATCGACAATAGATCGCCACTTGAGGGTCCGATGACCATTTTTGAATGATCCTTGATGGTCAGGACAAGATTTTGTAACCATTAACGTCGTCGCACAGCACAGCCAGTTGCTTAAGACCAGTTAAAAGAACTTACGCTGTCATTAGTGTCGCTATGGTGGTGTAATTGTTTTGAAAATCAGTCCACTTGTACAGATCATTTCTTTAAGTTTCTCCTTGATTGCCAACGATACTACCTGCTTCGGTAGAAATTAAGAGTTTTGTTGCGCCCCGTCTCAGATTAACTTTGAGTGAGCAGCTACGTTATTGGAATGAGCTCAGAGCCTTTGGGAATACTGAAGGGTCATTTTTATTAAACCTTATGCGCCAAAAATAGAGGGCCATTAATTAAGGTCCATGTTGTGCATCATGCAGTTATGCGATGACTTTCCTCCAATGTTCGAGGGTCCCAGCAATGTCTCCCAACTGCCTGCATGGGCCAGAGTTTCCTAATGGTCTTCATTTCTAGGTGTCCGGCAAAGATCAATGCCTAAGGCCCTTCATTTCCTATTTATTTCCAGGTGTCCTGCAAGGGTCAGTGCGTGAGGGGCCTTCATTTCCTGTTAATTTCCAGGTGTCCTGCAAGGATCAATGCCTAAGGCCCTTCATTTCCTGTTCATTTCCAGGTGTCCCGCAAGGATCAATGCAGAAGGCCCTTCATTTCCTGTATATTTCCAGGTGTCCTGCAAGGATAAATGCCTAAGGCCCTTCATTTCCCGCCATTGCCCGATCATTGCCCGAATTGTCCGGCCCAGAGTGGATGGCAGAGCTGTTCACGGGAGTTGGTTTTTGGGTCCATTTTTGGTCGTTTGGGGGCCGTAAATCAGGGCAGACCCGCAGCCAATAGCCCTGCTCTGCGCTGAGGACGGGGTGAAGAGCTGGAGGGATGAAAGGGGGGCTAAAAGGGAGAGAGAAGAAGGGAGGGAAGAGAAGAAAAAGAGATAGAACAAGGTAGGGAAGAGAAGGAAAAAGAGATAGAACAAAAGAGGGAAGAAAAGGAAGAAGAGATAGAAGAAGGGAGGGAAGAAGAGGTAGAAGAGTCGGAGAGGTGTGGGGGTGGAAGGGGGAGAGATGAAGAGAGGGGAGAAAAGGAAGAAGGGATGGAGAGGTGAGAGGGGTTGAAAGGGAAAAAGAAAGAAGCTGAGATAGAACAAGGAAGGGTAGAAAAGGAAGAAGGATGGAAGAAGGGAGTGAAGAAGAGATAGAGCAAAGGAGGAAAGAGAAGGAAGAAGAGATGGAAGAAGTAAGAGAAGAGAAGAAAGAAGAGATAGGAGAAGGCGAGAGAGTTAAAAAACGAGAAGTGGGTGGGGACTTGGAAAAGGGGTAAGAATTCGAGAAAAGATGTAAAGAAAAGAGGACTTTTGAAAAAGAAGTGATGAGAAGGAGAAGAAAAGGACCAAAAATGAGAAGGACCAAGCGATGGGATGATAAAAAGGGGTTATAAAACGTGAGGTATAATGAAGGTGAAAAGATGGGGGAAAAGAATATTTGTATGAAACGTGTGATAATAGCTTGAAAAGGAGGGGAGGGGGGAAGGGAGATGGGAAGAATGACAGAGGACCGTAAAATTAGGAAATTGTGTGGAACGGAATGCGTGAATTTTTGGTATACAATAAAACAGAAAAGGGGATGTGGAAGGTGGAGTGGGTAAGGAGGGTGAGATGTGTGAGTCGATGTGGAATATGGAAATGATGTGGAAGGTGAAGGGGATGTAGAGGGTAGAATGAAGTTGATGTGGAAGGTGAAGGGGGTGTTGAGGGTAGAGTGGGTGTGGAAAGTGAAGAATGTGTAAGCGTAAATGGGTAAAAAAAGCAGAAGGGAAATGATAGGAAGGAAGGGAATTCCTAAAATACTAAAGAAAGCGATACAGAGCATGAACCTATGAAATGCACGATAAGCCTAAGAAAAGACGTCAGAAATTGATTAGTAAGCGATTGCACCGCCCTTAGCTCGAATTGCATCTTTCATTCTACTCGCCATTGACTCTACAAAATTCTGTATGCTCTTCAGCTCTATTTTTAGTTGTGATTAAAGCTACCTGTCCTCCAAAGAAACGAACATTGAAGGAAGAGGCACTGAGTCACGCGCGTTCCTTTAGCCCATAACGGAAATTTTCAGGAGAGTTAAAAATAATCAGGAGATTGTGGGGGCCAGTCCACGCGCTCAAGTGTTCGCTGATTCACTATCCATTTTTGAACATTTCTAGCTTTGTGAATGCGATTATTGTCATCCTGAAGCATCCCGTGGCCTTCTGGGAAATCAAATTCCATGAAAGGATGATCGAGGTCAGAAAGTCCTTGCAAATAGTCCTGGGAGTTCATTTTGTGGTTGCAAAGAGTGGCAGATTCAAGTCCATCCCAGCAAACACAGCCCCATAACATGACACTCCCTCCAGATGCCTTACCAATGGGGGCCATGTAAGTGGATCTATGGCGTCCTGTGGCTGTCGCCATACCCGTAGTTTTGAACAGGATAAATCTGAATTCGTCAAATCACATTACATGCTTCCAATCCTCAACAGTCCCACCTCGGTTTTCTCAAGCAAATAACAAGCTTTTTTTTCGATTTGCTGCTGACACGAATGGATTTCTGGAGGACTTACATTTCCTTAAATTCATTTCCTTAAACTTTCGACGCACAGTTATAAGAGAAATTGTTTGTGAACCTCCACAAAACTCTCTACTTATTATTTGCGTTAAATGAACGGAATTTTTCTTCACTAATCTATTCATAGAGCCTCTGTCTCTACCATCTACAATATTAGACTTTCCACAATTTCTGTAAGATGAATAGGGCTTGCTATCTTTTTCCAGCGTGCGATTGTTCCCTGTATTGTCCTGATATTCACACCAGTTACAGCACAGACGTCTCGAGTTGATTTTCCACTTTGATACAACCTTATGGTGCGTCCTTTAATAAATGCTGACATGTCCTTTGCATTGGTCTCCTTTACTTCGACAGCAATGAAATTGATATTGGGGCTCATCAGAGCTCATAACAATCAATGCAGGTCTTTACTAGTAAATGAACACTTGAATAAATGTTGTCATATACAGTAAAGGTTCGCTCAAACGAATGAGTTCTGGGGTAAACTTATGCAAAATAAATAGAGTGTGTAACCAAGTGTGAGAACTGTTCTTTGGCCACTTAGTGCATGCAGACGATCCAATCGGAAACGAATGCTTAGAAAAGACGATGATGAGATATACTCTGGGAAAAGGAAATCCAGGAGTAAACCGTTCAAGGGTGACAATAAATCACCAGAAAAGAGTTCAGCACATCCTAGCAAAAACGGAGGAAGCGGTAGCTGAAATACTTTTAAAAAATGGCTGGGTTTCGCATTCTCCGGGTCAATGTAAAAAATAATGTAGTCTCGTTTGCAAGATACTTGTACGTTTCTTCATAGGCCACACAGAGTTTCTTAATTCAGAGAGTTCTTCTGCATGAGAGTAAAGACGCTCAATCCCCTTCGATTCTGCCTGTCTTAAGTTACACCTTGACTGCGGTGTGAGCCACTGGCGGACACGGAAACGATTTTCACAGTGCTGCTGATAGACCAGTAGTCACAAAAAAAATCAATTCTCATAAAGACCCAATCAAAACTAAATGAAGGCTCGATCCAGTTAATGCTTGCTGTCTCCAACATTGCTTACTGCAATTATCATTTACTAAATATGACTTCAATATTGAATTTCCGTTTTACCTACAGCAGTCAAAGTTTTAAATTATTATTTAAGAATATTCCCTTTTAGGATCTTTAACTTCAAAGTTACTCCGTGAGGTACTCTACCTGATGGCGAGGTTGGATGCCGATATCAAATTACAGAATAACGTTCTGCCTAAGATCAACTTTATTGGGATCTCCTTATGACACTCCATTTCAAGGTTTTTCTTAGAACAAACTTCTTTACGTGTTCTTCACTGTTTTCATCACGTTAGTTGCGCATCAAAGAACGTAGCAGCTGCACATGTAAAAGTGACAAATAAGGTGGTCGTCAAGCGGGAGCGGAACGAAAATCATCGCTGATTGTGGAGATGTGGCGATCTCACAACCCCTGCTGTATTTATAAAACATGAATGCTACGGAGAGATAAACACGTTTTCTCCTCCTTTTCCCCATTATGCCTCAAAAAGATTCGTAAGCAGATACGAGATATGTCCTTAGAAAACATCCAAGTATCAGTACGATCTGATCTACAATCAATCAGTAGGTTTCCCCATCATGAGTTTTAATTAATATGAGAAACGAGGACATCGTCCGTACTCTCTCCGAGGCTTATAACACTCCTCTCGTCCTCCAACGCGTATGGTTACTGCGTCACATCCAAGATCATATTTCTAAGCCTTCGTTCTTTTATCATTCAAGATTTTATTCATGTTATAGATTATATATGGGATTCATTTTTTCAATTATTAAATAAAGATTGCATGTATTTCTGCACCAGTGAATTTACAAGTTCGATCCTCGCCATCAGTGACTCGTTTATTTTCAGTCACATTGAGAGAGCTTGGTCTGGGCTGCAGCATTTGTTCGCAGGGAGGCTGCCATCGAGCTGATGAGCAAGAAGTTCCTTTCAGAGATCGCCGCCAGCTTGGGTCGTGATTCTGCAATTATTTTGAAGTGGATTTACAGCTCTGAAACTGAGCATTTTTGGTTGAAGCACCGATGCGTGGTGTAATTCTTCAAGAGTTTGCAGAATGAGATAACCAATCTCATCTTAATCGGCCTTGAAAAAATTCTATTTGATTCAATATCCAGCTTCCCCATCTTCTGTCTACTGACGCCATGTTGGAATTCACAAGACCACTCTGTTCATGTAATTGCATTGTTAAACGACGTTTCTCTCGCAAAAGCATTGAGATATATTGATGTGCAGTAGCGGTCATCATGTCTCTTTTGTGTCCTCATTTCTTTTTGTAATTAGGAAGAGAGAGAAAAAGACGAAGGGGCAACAGAAAGGAAGACGGTAATTGATAAATGCTTATTGACAAAACTAAACATGCACGACAAAATAGTTGCCTTGAAATACGACGACGTAGTTATTCGGTCGACATGCGTGTCATATGAATTATTCGATCATGTCCATCAACGAATAAATCCATAACATTACAGTAACGTAAATAATTTCCATTTGAGACTGCTGGCAGCTAATACTAAAGGCCTAATTGATTTGATTTATAAGAAGAACGTGATTCAAGTTAATGAAAGAGGAATTTTTGGCTGACTCGATAAAAAGAACGTAGGGACAGCACCCGCAACTTGAATTTAAAATGATACTTCAAAATGTCTCGGATCATAATAACTGATACTGCAGTGATGGTATCAAAATGACCTAGGAAATAAAGTCATCATAGCTGGTCACATAGAAGGGATTAACATAACGCAAATTATCATAGGTATAACCCATGATAACTAATGTTACAACAGTAGGATTTCAATATTATAAAAAAAACGTTCAAGAAATGTATTTTTGCATCTGTATATGTTTCTCTAATATGACGTGATTAATTGTGGTGTGTTTTTAGCATATCAAGAAAACGTGATGCAAATTCGAAGCAGTAATGCCATGCGTAACGCTAATGTGAAATCATTTGTTTGCTTGGTATACCCCAAATTTCGGACACACTATAGCGATACAAGGAGCTTAAACACAATGGGGATCGTCCTGGAATTTGAAAAAATGCGCGGAGTCACCACGTTCAAAAATCGCAGCTCATGAAAAAGCGATGTGACTAAAATTCGAGGGTCCCAATGACGACAATTACCCGTTAGACTTTGCAATTGCCCATTAGACTCTGCAGTTGCCCTGTTAGACTCTGCAGTTGCCCTGTTAGACTCTGCAATTGCGTGTTGGACTCGGCACTCTATTTTCTTCGATCAAGAAGCAAAAATCAACCAAGTAGTGCACTACTGCGACGTTTCTGAGACGGCAGTATGTAAACGATGCAGAACGGATGTTTCAGCAAAACCCAGCTCCAACCCATGAAACAAAAATGACTCAGAACTTCAACGAGGCTCCTTTTCCGGATCCATTAGTTGTGTGAAATGGCCGCTCTATTCACCGGATCTCAATCCCATGGACTACAGAGCGTGGTTAATCTAGGGCGCCAGGGCCTGAGCTAAGCCCCACAAAAGTTGAGAGTCCCTGAAGCAATTGCAGAGCCGCGAGTGGGACCATCTAGCGCCAGAAAACATGTAGCCTATCACCGGGAATTTGTCTCACGTTCGAAGCTTTGCACCGCTGAAAAAGAAAGCCACTTCGAAATTGAACGAATCTATTATTCCCTGACAGATATGTTATTGTTATACATGTGAACTTTTGTTAATCTTGAGTTGCTTTTAATTTTTCGAAAAAACTCGTTTGTATGGGTTATATCTTGCCCCCCTGTAGAATGAACACTTCGAAGAGAATTATGAGCTCTAGACAAGTTCAGGACATGCGGAAACGCGTTTATTTCAAGAAAGATTCCGATAGTACGATAGTAAAATAGATCGTAATAGTAAGCGATCAGAAAAATGTGAAATCCAATAATGAATTTTTAAAATTAATAGAGTTTGTAGTGGATGGACGTAGAACTGAAGCGTGAATATTAAATCCTCATTTAAAGAAGGTCGGACTGGCACGTCCCTGGTGGTACAGAAGTTGTGGTATTGCAATAATATTGTGGTGCGGTGGTTTTGAATGGTTCCTTCCTCCAGACCCACACTTCACAAACCTCCCACACGACGAGCAAAACAGTTGACTTACTCGGAAGGTTCAGAGGGCTACTCTTAAAGTTAGACTTTTGGCCTTCCAACTTGTCTAACCTGAACCCGCCGGATTGATATTCTATTCAATAATTGTGGCCAAAGTCTGTGCAAAGTCCCTCGACAGCATCGCAGCTCTTCAGAACATCAAAACGACATAAGATATCCACGCCGTGTCCAGCTTTCGAAAGAGTATTGAAGCCGTCATCATGGCTGATATTTTGGTTTTCCGATGTATTGCTAGTATATATCAATTCGCTCCGCCATTCCTCCAGTCTTTATTTATCATACTTTTGACCGGTATTTTAGGAAGTTATCAGAACCGAGCCTACTTATGAATGCTGTAAATATCTGGGCCTCGAAAATATCGTCATGTAAGGAATTTCAAACTTTATCATCAGTAAACGGAAACGATTTTGAATTCTAGGAGTTGAATATTACGAGACTGAATGCTTGTTTCCATTACTCTTCAAGTAATCAAGGTTGTCAATTAGTGGTCAATTTTCATTTGAGGTTGAGAGTTTTTTGTTAGAGCATTTTGCGAACGAAAATTCAAAAAATGAAAAAATATTAGAAATCGAATGGTATAAAACAATTAGGTTCTCCAAAAATAGTTGGTATGGGCGATTAATTTTAAGTCAGAGATAGCTCTAATAGCCTCCTTCCGTAGCGTGAGTACTTTCGCTTTTAATTTGTGTCTGTGCCTTGCCTGGCTTCAGAGCCTCATTTAAAATATGGAAGAATCGATGCGCAGATTTTAAGTGCATCCTTTGGCATCATGTGATTGACGGTGTAAACTTCAGAAGAATTTGAATAATATCGTGGGTGATAAGGTCTGCAGCAGTCGATATCTAATCATTTATTACGCCGAAAAATGTGTAGCTGTTCACTTTTTAAATTTCTTCTTCACTTTTCATTGGGCTGAGAATAGGGATTTTTATTATGTGAAAGAAATCTACATTTAGTCTTGATTACATTTATGCTGACTTCATTTGTTTCGCGACAGAGCGAAATTTTTTTAGGGTTTTTGATTTTCCTCTGAAGAGATCCAAACATTGCGTCTATGGAAATTAGTGATCCCGAGGGGAAGAAGTGAACTCATGTGCTGAAGGTTAGATAGGCCTTCCTTTTATTGAAAGCATAGGTTTCTTTCTTGTTAGAGACCATGTTTTTCTGGTTCACTTTTGTCCCTTTTCATTGCCTATTTTCTTTCATGAACTTTTATCCCATTTCTCAAACTTATTTTCATTAATTTCGCTGTTTCTGTGCGCAGGCTGTGGGGACACACTTTGTGCGTGGTCTTCATTCCCTTAATTCCATCCTGTAAGGTGTCTTCCTCCTTCCGCCCTTGGGGACTTTTTTATTGAGGTTACGGTAGCTTACACTAACTTAAAATTCACTGTATTTCAATTTAAGACCTTGATCCATTTAGTAGGCGATGTAGCCAATCATATAGCAATCATAAAGCAATCATAGATTTTCTGTAAGGATTTACTAAATGAAGAAAACTGTTACAAGCAGTCTTCTTATTTCCTTAAAGAAAACTATGGGGGTCAAACAAGGAGAAGGCGAGCACCCACACCACGATAGAGGAAACAAGGTAGGTTCAAACCAGTCTTTTTTTTGTTGACAGTGTGGTTTGCTGACGTCACGGCAACGAACCAATAGCAGCGCTCAAATTGCATCTGGTAGCACTGCTACCCCCAAATCTAGCTCCACTAATGGCCTTACGATATTGCGTTTTGGTGACGTCACAAAGATTGTTTGAAATAAAGCCTTTCTATTGGCTAGCCGAACAAGAGGAGGCGTATTTTCTCCCATAGAAATGACCCTACCTTGTTTCCTCTACCGTGACCCACACTCAAACAAGATCGCATTTTAAGCTTGAACTACAATGTTATCTTTATAAAATGCAGACAAAGCTCGCCATCCGCACGTAAAAATGCATTTTATTTAGCACCCCGTTACCTTCTGAAAGGATATTTTATATTACAGCATATTTATATTTATAATTTATATATATAGAATATATAATATATATATATGTATATATACATATTTTTATATATATATATATATATATTTTATATATATATATATATATATGTATAAAAGGATAAGACGTGACGGCAAACT
>JACJUY010011232.1:0-13388 GCA_014220935.1 Platorchestia sp. MABIK
CCAAACTCTGCAACCAGTCTCCGCAGTTTTTCCTCTGAATCAGCCACAAGCGCTGTATCATCTGCAAGCAACAGCTGACACACTTCCCAATACACACCATTTCGTCCCACCAACTGCGCACCTTTTCCCAATACTCTGGCATTCACTTCCCTCACCACACCATCCATAAACAAATTAAACAACCAAGGCGACATCACACATCCCTGTCTCACACCTGTAATAACTGGGAACCACTCACTCACCTTATTCCCTACTCTCACACATGCTCTGCTGTCATTGTAGAAACTCTTGATCGCATTCAACAGTCTCCCACCCACTCCATACAAGCTCACAACTTGCCACAGAGCCTCACGGTCCACTCTGTCATACGCCTTCTCTAGATTCATAAATGCCCAATATGCATCTTTACCTTTTGCCAAGTATTTTTCATTTACCTGCCTCACAGCAAACATTTGATCCACACAACCTCTGCCACTTCTAAAACCACATTGTTCTTCAGCCAGCACACGATCCGTCATCACTCTCACTCTTCGAATTAATACTCTTCCATACAGCTTCCCAACGACACTCAGTAGACTTATACCTCTATAATTACTGCACTCATACCTGTCACCTTACCTCTTGTACAACGTAACTACACACGCGCTACTCCAATCTAACGGCACTTTACTAGCCCCAAAACACACATTAAATAAACGTCCCAACCATTCTACAACCACATTTCCTCCTTTCTTTAGACATTCAACCGTGCAACCATCCACACCTGGTGCTTTCCCATTTTTGATCACATCCAACGCACCTTTCACTTCTACACTTCTTATTCCACTTCTATTAGCTTCACCAAACACAGGCATTCTAACATCACTTCCAACAGCTACCACTCTCGCAACCCTATTATCTTTCACGTTCAGCAGTTCCTCAAAATACTCCGTCCATCTCTTCCTCACATCACAATCCTCCACTAGCAGCCTACCATTTGCATCCTTCACTCTTGCCTCACTCTCCACCTGTCCTTTCCTAATCCTCTTCACTTCCTTCCAGAAAATCTTCCTTCTCTCCATGAAGTCCCCTACCAACTTCCTCCCCCACTCCTCATCCGCTGCCCTCTTTGCTCTCCTTACCATTCTTTGCACCTCTTTCTTCCTCTCCTTATACTCTTCGAAATTTTGCTGGCCGCCCCTTTGCAGCCACCTTTCGAACGCCCCCCGCTTTCTTCTCACAGCCGCTCCTATTTCTAAATTCCACCATTCACTCCCCTTTCTAATTCCCCCTCCAACCTTCCTTACCCCACACACTTCCCTTGCACATTTTTCCACCGCATCTTTAAACAGCTTCCATCCGTAAACGTAATCTACACAAAAACAGAATAATCAAGGAGGGTAAAAACATCATTCATGAAGTCTTCTTTATAAAAATAGAGCTTTCGAGTAAAAACTATACTCATCTTCAGTATCTGGAACAACAATAAACATTCACAAATTATAGCAGCAGGGTATATAAACACTGAAAAAGTGATACGAGATTAAATGGGAGTCCTAATTTAAAATATACGCAGATGAAGACGAATCTGCTTCATTTAACGTCGGCCTAGTATGGTGAATAAGCATACTTTCTAACAAACGAATATCTAGTTTATTGCTATGGCCTATAATTTCGAGACAATTTTCAGTGATTGGGTGGTCAGCTGCATGCGAGTGGTCTCTTATACTGCTGTGCAAAGTGTTGGTGGTAGCTCTCCCAGTACGTACTGACACCCCTCTATGCTCTGCTATGCGCGTCACCAAGTGGCGAGTCGTCTCCCCACAAAATGTAGCATTACACTGGCCACACTTATATTTATAGACGACGCAACTTTGCAGGAACTCAGGCATCCTATCAGCAAATCGGAAAAAACTGCCAACACTGAACCTATTGCGTAAAATTATTGTAGGATTTATTTGTGGGTAATAGTTAGTGATAAGTGTTTTAATTTCGTTCTTTACATAGCGATTGGTAAGCATGGACATATATGGTAAAGACACAAACAAAATTTTTTTCGGCACATCAAAATTAGCCATCTTTCGCACACGGTGAGAGTCAATTGTCCTACAAAAAAAATTTTCAATAAAAAAATGGGAAATGAATTTTTGCACAAAAAGGAACGTAAAAATTCTAGCTGTGTTAAAAAAGCGTCATACGTCGAAAATATTTTAAAGGCTCTATCTACAAGGCAAGAAATAAGATTGCACTTGAGGTTAAAGTTAATTGCACTATAATATTTCATTCCTAAGCCAGTGTTCGTTAATTTATGAAATACGGTAGTTTTGAACGAGTTGGCAGTTTTTTCTATGCAGACATCTAAGAAATTGAGTTTATTCAAATTCTGCAAGGCTATGCTTCAAGTTCGTACATACCCGTGCTCACAAAAAATTTTAGGAAAAGAATAAATTATTAAGGATAGTTTGCAACACGTTGCATTTTTGACGACCAGCTCTAATGACTGTTTTACCTGTTGCATTGTGTGTTTCATTACAGTGCTTTGCTGGCAGACCGACCCAATTTAATGTCTAGATCGTTTCTACCACTGAATATGAGCGAATTTAAAGTCTGTTTAAAACTTCTTAAACTAATGAAAATTCATGCAGATAAATTGAAATGAAATCCCCAGTAATTGCCTTTAATTAGAACGGTATAGGCTAGGTTAATGAGCAAGATAATTACTGATTGTTCACGATCAAAACTTGACCGAGATAATAACTGTCCACTCTCGCAGCCCAGAACACGAAATTAGTCAGCTTGTATTGCACTGTCGATAGCTACTGCCGAGATACATGTACAAGCGACCAGTAGCAAATTTGGCGTCCATGACGTTCATCGACTCAAAACTGCTGGAAAACGTTTGCGGACCATCTTTTCAGCGGTGAACTGCCAGATATCTTCTTTTAAACTTCCATATTTTTCAGCTGATGTGAGTATAATCGTTCCACTCACCGAGCTGTATTCGTGAAGGCTGAAAGACTTGTAGGTCGTAGTAAAAGAGCAGACTACTTTCTTAGTCTCCAATCGCATTCAAGCTTGCGAAAACATTGCTCAGACTGACCTTGTGTATGAGTTATAAATAACAGTACATTATGATTTCTTAGTCATGTTCATTAATTCGTGATTTCAAAATTTTAGAATCTCTTCATCCACAAGCTAAGATCATCCTTTTATAGATTAGTCAGTGCTTTCACAATGAAAATGATCGAGCGGTAGATTTTCATTTTTAGGATTTTTTTGTAGTTTGCCATCATTTCTGTTGTGCTTTGTGTCGAATGCTCGGTACACATATTTTATTTATTTGCTTGATCGATGCTTTACTGAGCTGACGCTCAAAACGTTATTAGAAAGTACATTTTTGACGCCCCTTTGTTGTTACCCTAAGTGTTAACAAAAAAGGTCTGGACAGTTGAATGATGTTGCATTCACCGACTTCGAAAATATAATTTCAAACGTAGGTTCAGTGAATCCGAGTTCCTATAAAAGAATTAGAAAATGTCACTAGTGTTTCTCTTCCGTCAAAAATTGTGTTTTATATCATTTTTAAGTGACAATTGAATCGTAAAAACTGATTTTGTTGAATAGTTGTACACGTTTTCATTTTTTTATTCCTCCATTTTTTTGCTCCAGGATAACGCCCGAGTAAATTTCGATCACTATAAGGTAAATGAAAGGATGTTCATATGTACATTATAGTACTCACAACTAGAAACACAACTGCAGTTTTTGCGTCATTTCAAAGAAATTTCTGCATATAACGAAATAGAAATTAAAATGCTTAATTTGAAGGAAAATAACATTCACCATATTTGGGCAAATTAAGTAATAAAATAAGTCAAATATATTGGAATTGTTCAGTGTAGTACTATGGAACTAGATGTTCTTTGTGAGTTCCCTGAGAAGATTGCATTTCTATGAATTAAAATACAACTTTTCACAGAATTTACTTAATCGTTAATCGCTGACTTAAAATCGAATACCATTGATAAAAACGGAGTCACATTCCTTGGCAGAGCTCTTCTACCGCTATAGTCAATGGTAAAATAAACACTAACGATAGTGTCAGGTATGAACTTACACACACAGCTTTTACAACCAACAAAAGTAGAGATTTATTCCTTCTATTTTCCATAGTTTCATCGTGAGTATCGAAAAGAAAACTATTCCATCAAATTCCTATCGAGATACTCGTATATCGAAGAAAAAGGTTTATGGCAATAGTAGACCTTCCAATACATTACGTACCTAAAATATCAAGCATAAAATTACCAATACATAAAATAGATTAGCACTCAACATGTTCTATAATAGATTTCTTTTTGATGCACGAACTAATGAACAATACAAAATAAAACAAAGTTCACAAATCAATGTGATTATTATTATTATAATCATTATTATAACTATTATTATTATATAAGGAAGTTTTAGCCTCCCTTAAACCACGACAAAGATGTTCCAAGAGATGAAGGAGGAAGGCACCATTTAGTATGGAATTGAGGGAACGCGGAATCTATGCACAAGGTGCACAGAAACAGCAAGCCAAGAAAGAAGATCTGAAACAAGAAAAGGTTGAAGAAGAAAGTAGTAGGTGCTGAAAAACAGGACAGCAGTGAACCGGAAAAAGATGGTCGGTAACACAACAAAAACTTATTCTATTTCAACAAAAAAGAAGCCTACCTAACCTTTAGCTCGGGCCCTCACATAGTACCCCTGAGAGTGCTAATTCCCATAGACTGTTCAGTTGTATCCTCCTGAGGGGCCCATATCAATGTGAAAGAAACATCGTTATCTGAACGTAATTCTCACCGGTTTACGTCGGGAATGAATTCAGCAGTTGGGAGACCGGTTGAGCACCTTGCTCAGGGTCCTCGGATGAATCCGATTCTTCTGAAAGTAAAAACGCGTGTAGGAGATATTTCCAGATATATCAAGGTAAGGACGTGTAGCATATTTTTCCTGATAGCTAAACTTCTTTATTACTCCTTAGCATCTTAACAATAGAGTTTTACCAAATTTTACGGCAGAAGATTAACAATTCCACCCCTATAGGTGCTGGTGTGGATGACTGGTTAAAACGTAACCTCTAAATTATAATGTTGGAAACTATTTAGGTTTCTTGCCGAACATTTTCATGTGTTTTTATATTTAAAAGGAAGGCAAATGTAGAGTAAGGTTAAGTTAGGCTTTGTGAGGGTAAGTTATGACAAGTCATGTTATGTTCAATTAAATAAAAGGGAAACTCTTTAATGTCAACGGTCAACCTACAGTTAATGATATGGTTTACTGCACGGTTAAAGTTTAAGTAGGTTGCAATTATGTAATGTTGGATTTAATTCAACAATATCGATTGCAAGTAAACTAATGGAAGTTTTTAGTAGAAATTGAACTGGTAACCATAAATGGAAGTCGTTATATCCTGTTCATATTCAATTATGTTTATACTAAATTACAATTACAATTATATCCACACATTTATATATGAAGCAAAAGTGTAATTGTATAATTACATTATATAATTGCAATAATTATAAAATAATAGTTTCAAAAAGAAACTACTCCACCAAATTCCTATCGAGATGTGTTGTAGAGAAAGGTTATAGCAATAAAAAATCCTCTAATGTGTATCAAGAATGGAAAAGTCCCAATACATTATAAAATAAAGTATATTATTAGTATAAAGTATAAATAAAGGATATTACTGTAATTGATGCCACAGTACTTTAAAACTCGACTTGCCCTGTCGTCGTTATTGATTAAAGATCACAAAAATATGATTTTGAGTATGTCATATTACTGTTATTGGAATTTCTGGAGTTTAACTACCCCACAATTTACACGAAAAATATCAGGAAAACTTGAAAACTGCTCTTTATGAAATGTGTTTTAAAATTAATTTCATATGAAGTGTGCAAGTTTCATGAGAATCGGACCATATTTTATTTTATTAGACAAAAAGGTAGCAGAAACAATGAAAACATCCCTAATGAAATTAAACCAGTCAACAACTGTATGATCATCTAAATCCAATTGTTTACAGATCACAGGCATAGGAAGTTCTAAGCACAAATAAAAATGAATGAGTTTCAAAATTTGTGGGATCGAAAGATGACTTCCCTCAAAAAAGCTCTTTCTCCCTGCAGAAAAAGTACCACACTTCCGTCTAAAGCTTGTCGCACACTGCTTCAGAACGGAACCACCGCCGAAGCTTCCGAAGCCTCAGAACGGAACAGAAATGACGTTCAGCTCGCACACTGGCGCAGAAGCCATTAGAACGGAACCGACATAGCCAGTCTTCAGTTGGCATTGGCAGAAGAAAATCGTGCTTTGCGTTCTTCAAAACCATAGAAAATAATTTAGGTATTACCTTAATTTCGTTTACATAAGATGAGAGACTCAGCGCTCAGCAGTGATGAAGATTTATTAGTGCTGTGTCTAGCACTAAAAGAAAAAAAACAGTTTTTTCCAATAAAGATGGTACAAAAAGGTAGCACATCATTGGTTTTTAAAACATCTTAAACTAAATACACTTAGACGATACACACACATGAGTATTGTAATACACATGTCACTAGTTGAAAAGAAATTTCTGAGGGCAATGTACGACTAATGTCGTTTAATCTACATATATAAACATGAGAACCACGAAAATTACAAGTTTTGTATTTCTAATTGAAAATTTTTTAACAGAACGGTCATTAGTTGATAAGCATTTTGTTTAAATACAAATGGGTGATCACACAACAAAAAATTCATAGCTTTTTTTACATGAATGCTACACAATGATAAAGAGATGATGAGTTAGGTAATGTTACAAGTTGAGAGTGAACAGAAAAAAATACCGGTATCTCGAGTTAAAAGCTGAAGAAGAGAAGAAAGAAGAAAAAGGAGCAAAAGGATGCGGTTCAAGAGAGAAAGAAGAGGAATACAAAACATTCTTTCCGCATTTAAAGCATGACAATAATAAATTCTTCCAAAATTTTTGCATGAGCCATGAAAAATTTGTGAACAACTATCGCATATAGAAAGAACCACTTGGCAACCCCCTCAAACACACCCGCAGCAGCCGTTCTGCGCATGCGCAGCCCTTCAGACGCTTCAGAACCTTCGGAAAAAATATCTTTCAAAGAATTCTGAGGCAGTTCGGTTCCGATCTGAAGCTTCGCTTCGGTTCTGATCTGAGGCAGTGAGCGTTGCCAGGTACAAATGTTCGTTTTCGATTTAAGTCAGACATTTCGTTTCTGATCTGACGCGTCGGTTCTGAAACAGTGTGCGGCATGCTTAAGAAATTATTTGGAAGTTGGAACACCAACATTCTGAAGCCGAAGCATTAAATTGCATGGGGGAGCCACATTTTACGCAATTCACACTAGTCAGAATCAAATACTTGTAATACTGCAAATACGCTAATAGCGACACATCACAATTCAATAAATGCTAAAGATCTTCTAATGTAGTACCGAACATGTTTCTTTTTTCTGAAAATTAAGAAGAAAATCTGAAAACTATATATAATAAAATGTGTTCCAAATTCAATTTTACACACACTGTTCTAGTTTCATGAAAATTGCACTATAATTTAAAAAAATTATGCCGGGGGTAGTTAAACTCCAGAAATGCCCTGTTATTGATGCCACAGTACTTTAAAATTCAACTCGTTCTATCCTCGTCTTTGATTAAAGTTTCGTAAAAGTTTGATTTTGGGTAGAGAAGCATTAACAGAGGGCAACATACATGACGAAATAATTTACGCACCATTTCCCCAATTACTAGACGTGGTGAACTACAAGTTTGGCCAAATCTCGAGAAAACTCTCTTACCTCGTCTGCACACTAATACAGTCCGTCTCTTCCACTTTGAAACTTAACAATAAGACTGCGTGAGGTCACCCTATTTTCGATTTTATGAACACTTAGACGCATTTTTACCTTTGTAGCGTAGTCCCTTGCATTGTCTGTTCACAAACCTCGATTCTTTAGTAGTCTTATACGTCTACTCCAACATTTTTCACCTGCTCCACAAACTCTTTACTCAATATGCACCTAATAGGGTTAAAACTCAAGTAATTGAAAACAATAAAATATTCGGTATATGTATATCACAAAATGACCAATACTCAAAACAACAACTATTCACATATCCGTAAAATACTTACTTGATGTGACTGCTATTTTTGAAGGTGTGAGAACGCCAACTCGCCTCTGCAGTCGTTTTTTTTAGGCAATAGGCAAATTCTGTAACACTTCCTTGAGTGGGCCACCGCACTTTTTTCACGCCTTTCAGTATCTATCTAATTTGACAGAAGAACTAGCTTCGAGCACTATTTCAATTTTTTCCTCAAAAAACTACTTTCTAGTAAGTCAATTTCTAGATTACCAAAGAAATCGAGAAATATAATGAAAGGGCAATCTATCCTGAGTACGTTGATATAAATACCACTAAAACACCCATCACATAACTGAATTTAAAAAATAAAACTCAGCTTCAACTCTCCAGCCGATGAGAAAGTTCTACTGATGAGAGTAACGGTCGCTCGACACAAAATCGTTGAAGAACTTTCATCCAGTATAAATTCTGAATTTGCCAACACATAGAACGTTCAAACATCTGCACTACAATCAATAAAATTCATATTCACAGTTTTTAAGGAATAATTGCGAATCACCCAGTCACAGCACCTATGGCGACATTACAAACTAGCCAACTGTCAAAGCTGTACCGCCAGCGCGATGTCACGGACTGCCAGTTCGAACCTGCGAGTGGGTCGAACCAGGTCATAGAGCAAATTTTTAGGGTAAATTGGCTTACTGACAGTAACGCTTGAATGTTCGAAACAAATTTTTGGAAGAGTACTTTATACTAGACTAAAAAATATTGTAAATTTGTCACTTGTTCTTGGAAGGATTTAAGAGTGTAATACATCAGACTTTTTTGTTATTCCATCTTAGTTCAAACTGGCAAGGATAGGGTAGTTTGTAGATTGATCGTCGACTGGCCTTCGACTGATAGACGATTCATCGACCTCATGCTAACCGAACTCATGACAAATCACTTGCGAACTTCTTTCCCAGACATATGTTTTTTTATTATATATTCCTTCTCAGTATACTTCGTTGATGATCAAGTCTTTGTTTTAGATTGAGTTAAAATAATAACCGATCTTTAGTTTACGTTTTAAGTGCTGTGGTATGTGACGTTTGCTTAAAACGCATGTACGAGTATACTATTTACAAGGCATGAATGTTATAGTGTCCAATTTTCTCATTTCCTCTCTCTCTTCCAAGCGAATGTTCATTTGTGCGATGTCATCAAAACGATGTCATACGGGTGCGATGTCATATATCTTGAGAGCAGACTTCAGCTACGCACGACTGCCTCGGGAATAAAAAAATCCGACAGAAATTGAAAAGCAACGTTACTTGAATCGCGAACTATGGAAAGTTTGACTTGTATTGCTTTATTTTTTCAAACGAGAAATAATTTGAAAACTTGTTAGCATGTAAGATTTCCCTATTACCATATGTTATTCTTTGAAACGTAATTAGCCAAATTTTAACGATCTTATGCGATATTTCGTTTCCTTTAAATTTCATTTACCGAAACAGTGTCAGGTCAGGAAAATTGAGATTAGAAACTGTCATAATAAAATACGTTTTCGCTTACCACTGGTTGAAATCTATGTTTTTCATGAAATAATCAGCATTGTCAACATCACGACATCTTCACCATGAAATATAGAACGATATAGCATAAAATTTGTGAATACGATTAATCTTACGTAAAATTTGAATCACTATGATACGAGATTTATCAATTTTATTTTATGTTATTCTTCATTTTAGAAATTTCCAAATTATAATTAAATTCTTTAGAATGCATTTAGAACTAAAAAGTGATTAAACTCATTTCACTCTTGAATCTCATTTCTCAATTTGAAATCTTGCGTTGTCCTCTCAGCAAGTAGCACTTCTCTTCTGAAAAAGAAAGATGTACTGCGGGGACTGTAGAAATATGTTTGACTATTCTGGTATCGAAGAATGAAATAAAAACATACCCATAACAAATGTATATTGAAAATCTATAAATGAACATAAGTATAAGCATCAAAGCATTTATTGTACAGCACAGGGAAGTCTTCAGTTTCAATATTGCCTATATTTTGGAAAAGCATGAGAATTGAAAAAATATGCGAAATATAGTTTCACGCTTGATGCATTGTAAGCAACCATGTCAGAACACACGTTTCATGGCTTGCTTCCGTCCATTGTTCGGCGATAATTCAATGATATTTGTATAGCTGCAAACAACGGATGGCCGTCCTCAAATGTTACGGCTATTAACCAACAGAAAATTTTGCGCCCCCAAATCGTAACTGGCCTGCTGAGAATATCACGTCCGAGCTCGACCGTACGTAGTTATGGGCGCGGAGAAAGAGTTATAAGGCCGAGCCGGCCGACTCGCCTTTAATTCATACTTGATCGACTGTCTCGTCCTTAATTCACCGGAGACACGTCCTTGATTTTCAATTGGGTTATAAATGCGGTAAATGACAACTAAAACAATAGGAAGTTGTAGTCTTGGTTGTTATGTGCAGAAGTCTGTCTAGTGTATAGCGTTCGGATAGGGACGGCCAGACTAGCAGGCAACTGTTTTCGAGTTTAGGAGCATACCAGAAAAATAACCATATTTTATCAAGATAAAAGGAGTTGATTGATGTTCAAAAAATCATTGATATTCAAAGAAATAGAAATTCCGTCATCATGGCGTATTGACATGTCCAGTAAACAGGATGCCAGTAGGAACGAACACACCAACAAGCGCGAAAGTAAGTAACTAATTATACATTAATATAGTGGAATTTGAAAATAAAGAGCGATTTAATACACCAAGACATATACGGATATTCAGGCGGTCGTCTTTAGATTATCTCTGTATAAATAATCAATGTTTAAATGGAATTATCAACTACCTAGGTGATAAAGAACAATTATAATAAATGAAAGAAACAACATATATATCATACATGAATACTCACGTACCCGCAAATCGTGTCCGTCACACGCTCAGTAATTATGCTCTGAAAATCAAGTATTACGTAATTTTTCGCTTGGTTTCTTATACAGCTGTTTTAATACCTCCCATGACTTTAGAAGCTGGTGAATAAATTTCTGTAAGAAATGCTATAATTAGAAGCTTACTATACTACAAAAGAAACTGTGTATGTTAGCAACTTTACAATAAAAATCTATTCAAAGCTGGGTGACGCTGCTTTGAAATGTAACGGGCATTACCGCGACACGCTCTCTGCAACAGGCGCTTCCGCTACATTACAGAGCTTCCGCCTAATGTAGCGTAGCTACGTTAGGCGCTTCAGTGGCAAAAATTATTGAAAATTTTTAAGTATTTATTGTTCTACTATTACCAATAACTATAAACACCTCTTCATAATAAGAAATTCTCAAAATTTACCAATGCAACTTTATCGTGATTAAACTAAGTTAACTAGTACGGGTTAGATAAGTGTTGCAACTTTTTTATTAGTTTTATATTTCACCATCCCTGCATAGGCGTCTACATCAATCAACCAGTTGAAAAATTTATCAACATTTGCAAAGAAAAAATCAGACGCTCAACCAGTTCCATTCCAACTTCAACTTGAAGGGCACATGAGATCGCATGCAAACTACAAGGAATAATGTGTATTTCTTTTTAGTTACTAAACTTTTCCTTTTAGAAATACCAGCATTTCAAAATGGTTCTCTGACAAGCTTGCGCGCTTTGTATTCAGGATTTCCTTCCCTAAGAAAAACATCCTCTCCACAGCAGCACTAGAAGGGATTGGCATGTTGTAGTGTACAAGAAGTTCTAGGAACGGTTTACAGAGAGAGGATTCAGGAGCAGGCAAAGCGGTGCTCACCGGACCTTTCAATTAGTTGTTTACTAATCGTTCTCTTTCACTGACGTGATGATATTTTCGTGTTTTGTGTAGTTCATTTGAAAACGAATCAGCCGTGTCATCTTCCTCACTGCTGCTGGTAGTTTGTGTGAGGTTGTCAGAAAGTTTTCCTTCATGAGAGAGATCATTTTTTGTCTGACCTCTCTCACTTTACGTTCATCTTGACACCATATTAATTTAAATTGTGGATGAAACGCAGAAGCCAGAATGCATTCGAGGTCTTCAAGTCGGAAGGAAAACCTGGTCTGAATTCATTTCAATATAGCATTCACAAGAGGGGCGCAGTAGCGTCAATTTTTCCCTTTACTCGCGTTCATCTTCCGCACGCAAGCATTAATGACAGACAAGAGAAGCGCCATGGAGGCTTTTTCCTCTCTTTGAAGGACGTCGAGGCTGCGGCAACAGGCTTTAAATACTTCTTCAAGAAATTTATTTCACCTGCATGAAAATATCTTTTTTTATTTTTGAGATGCAAACACGTTTGATTTATTTTGCGTTAATGTACAAACATAAATCTCATAATGTGTTATTACATTTATATGTTACGCAATGTATTTATTAGTACCCAATATAATAACGTGCATATTTATTCACATACATCTAACACGTTACATAACATTTGTTATATATTATAAAAAATGTTTACATTAACGCAAAAACATTTCCTTGGAATAGTAACTGTACTTAGTCACCATTTGATTTTGAAACCAGGAAGTGAAGCATTGCTTGGATTTACACCTGTGGACCTGCTTAGAATGAGCTTAGATACTTCATTAAAAACTTTTCCCCCAACCTGTTCGAAGAAGATGTTGAAATCATTTGCCATTTTCAAAGGATTGTCAAAGTTGCCATTACGGTCTGTATTGAGCAAATTTTCTGACAATTTCTCACGTTTGCTTTCATGTCTATATGCCGTTAATAGTTCTCTGTGAAAGTCGTTTTGTTTTGCTTCAGTGATTTTTACCGTAAGGTCTTCCTATGATGTTTACATCGGCTTCAGAAATTTTTTGTGCTATTTCGTTGCTACTCACGCAGGCAAATTTTTTGAGTTTGTTAGGCTCATTTTATTTATTCTGTAAACCATTTAGCATGTCTTGGCTTTGCTCTCCTCGTGATGTAGAGATTGTCTCTGAAAAGCGAAATTTATAATAGGTGAAACTTCTTTCGGTTTTCCACGCTCTGAAATTCTGCATATCTATCCAACAATTTTTCTTGTTATGGTATAGTGATTAGTAATACGATATGTTATATCTTGACATTGTTAGCTAGGACTACTCTCAAAAGTAAGCTTTGTTGGCAGCAGTTAACTAGAAATTGTTGAACGTGTAAAAATAATTGAATAGCTCGATGGTTTCTCTCTCAGCAGCTGTAGCCTGACCGTTGAAAGTACCCTAGAGCACTGGTTCTTAACCTG
>JACJUY010011233.1:0-10053 GCA_014220935.1 Platorchestia sp. MABIK
TTGCATACAGACTTGCGCTCCTGTGCCCTGGAAAAACAAGTCCAGACTGCCCCAGCTCTCTCTTGAAGCCAACTACGGTCGTTGCCTTAAAACGTTCTGGCTAGCATACACCTCGACCTCACAGCAAGCAGGCTCTTTAGAGCCTAAGGCTCTAAATGATTTGGATTAAACCTTGCTTAAGGTTAGGCTTTTTTGTGCGTGCTGAGCAAGGGGACATTTATAGAGAAGGACATTTCATTCGGTGGATTGTGCTGTTAACTCTCGTCATAGAAAAAAGATTTTTAAGGTGAGTTAAAAAACAATTTTATGTTATAAACTGGACGCGTTTATTAATTAACATATTTTGATCAGGTTAACAAATTACCTCTACTACTATTTAATCGATTAACATCTTGCACAATTTAATTTACGCCTTCAAAATTTTTTATGCCAAGCCCATGTTGCTGTACAAAGCTTTACAAGAAACACCCGGACGCAGTTCAGTCCGTGACTGACATAAGAGTTTTTTTTATTACTAGATAGATGTATTATGAATAAAAAAGAGTGTTATGCCATCGATAATGATGTTAACATAAAGAAAGTAGAAGCTTTAATGCAACTAACATGTTACAAATTGTTAAAAGAGCGTGTGATGCCGTCGTAAATGACGTTAACACAAAATGTGTACCAACTTGAATGCATCTAACACTTTTAAAATTGGATTAGACGCAACACTCTCCTAAAAGGTAATTATAGATGGCGTGTTGCAATTTGGAATGAAAAATGAAATGGCATTCACAGAAAGAAATGCTTGCCATCTTGAATATTAGCAGACTATTTCACCAAGATTTGTAATAAAAGACAGAGCAGTGTTGTTTTCAATGGAAATAGAGTAAACAATAATTTAAGAGGCATGAAAAACAAATACGCTGTTATCTTAAATGAATACCCCTTGTTTTCCCTTTGTATTGTTATAAAAATACAAAACGCTCTTATCTTCAATGAAAAACAGCAAATATCATCTATATGCGGTATTAAAAGATAACGTGCTCTTGCCTTAAATGAACTCCCGTAATCTTTAAGCTGGAAACGCCACGTGTACGTCGCCACGAACCCTTTGGCTGTTGAATTTGAAGCTACTTTCAACTTACATAGAAGTAATTTTTGTTCATATATTCTTGTGTCTCGTGTGGCTGTGTTTGCATCTGGGAAGAGCCACTCCACTGTATAATAGCCAACAGAAATATTATAACTAGTATATTATATTGCTTCTACCTCCAGAGTGCACTTTACAAGCCCTAAAAATGTTAACCTCATGCCCATGTTTTTCGGTCAAAGACGGTCAACGACTTATTGTTCTTCACATCAGTCTCACTCCCTATATAAGGAGCAGTTCTCTCCATGTGAAACATTCATCATCATCCCTTTTGAATAAAGTATATTCAGAAAAGATTGTAAGCTTCAGGAAAATTTTTACTTGCAGAAAAGTTATCCATGAAGCTTGAGAACTGGAGTTTATTGCTCTGACGTTGCGAGCAATTATTTCAGGAGATATGGTAAATATGTTACTCTTTGAAAGCAACTATACATAGACAGCGCAATAGCATTCTAACATAATTAGTCCGTGACACGACTATTGTACACCTTGTAGTGTTTGGCAAGCAATTAAGGACCTCTGCGTTAAGAAATTTTAAAAATTCAATGTGTTTTGAAACATTCCATGCATAAAAATCAATGAATAATAAACAGTTTTTCTCTCTTTTTTGTTCTATCTCCTTATTTATCTTTGCACCGTGCGTTCTCTAGAGGTTTCTGCCATGTGAACAAGGCCGTGTAAAATCAGACGGTAAATTAATCGTCGTAGATCGATTCCTGCGAAAAATTCCTCACTTTTTCGAGCCTTTGACCGCTGTCCAGTTTGATAAAAAGTTCATAAATTGGTTTTGAGGTCAGTTATCCAATTAGCCCGTAATCGCATCCAAAAATCACATCCATTTTCAAATCCGAACTTCAAGAATTTTTCACCGATGTCACTTCAATGCTGCGCCGTCCGTGGAAAGTTACGTGAGCAATTTTAGGCCAATTTAGTGCGTTTTTCTCCTCTCTGGTTTATATTTGAGCCAGTCCTGGGCTGAGAAAACGTGAGCTGATTAGGGGAGGCTGGCCTGGCGGATTGCGACACATCGTTTCTAAGTTTTTTAACATCCAAATGATGTATTTATTCCAATACAATGAAATAAACACATCACATTGAAACATTTAACGTCTGCATTCATACATTTAATGTATACTTTTGCAATTATTAAATACATTTATACATTTAATGTAAACCTTTATACATATGACATATTTTTATTTATGTAACACATTTAATTATATTCCATGTCTAAATTAATATGTTTAATTTATACATTTAATGCATACATTTATGCATTTAAATGGGTTAATGTGATTTAAACGATTTACGTGCAATGAACTGAATATTCTAATAAGTAATACGTGGTGAAACAGTCACATGACGTAAAGTACGTTGCTGAAAAACGTGTGAGGTCAAGTTTTGAAGCAAGCTTCGTTAGTTCAAATATTCAAAATATCTTAAATCTCGGACTAGGACAATGGATGTCGTCATTTACGGGCTTAAAAGTTGATCAATGGAGAATTTGTGAAGAGCAACTTCGTGTTTCATAAAAAATGATTATCAAAATTTGAGTTAAGTTGAAACTAGAATGCCAAATCACTCTGCAACTAGAAAATAATAAACTTTGTTCAAATTTGTTGAAAAAACATTGAAACAAGCCTGACAATGAACTTCGTTGCATTTGAAACATGTTTTTAAGAAACGTGATTAATTTCATTGAAATTTTTTGTTTCCAGTTTTTAAACAATTTACGATTCAAATTAGTATATATTGTATTAACCAAGCCTTTTTCTCTTTTAGCAGAGAGTGGCTGAGTATCATTGGCATGATACTCTTACAGGGAATGTACATGATAGGGGTTCCCCAGGCCCCTAGTCGAGCCCGAGCTTTAAGGCCTTATTTTCCTCTCGTTCAGTGCTCAGGTAACATTCCTTGAGGACAGTGACCACACTGCAGGCAACGGCCCTGATCTGCCGCGTCAGCGTTTTTCACGCCAACCGCTGCGTACAGGGCTCGAATTCGCGCAGGAAGCACAGAACGCAAGAGCTCTGCACACTCGGCCCCTGCAAGGCCAAGACGAGAGTTAACATCCTTGCACGGTCTGCAAGGATTCAAATGAGCCCCTTATATATTGAGATATCTAACCGAAACACAAATATGAATGGAGCGTCAACTTTTTAGTTGCAAAAGACAAAGCCATTATAAAAAAACCCACCGAATTTGGAATTTTACATTGCTGACTTAACACGAATTGTTACCCATCGTTTTAATGTATAACATCTTCTTGATGTTCATATTTCTACGGGTAGCATTTACATATAATAAATGATATGTTCTAATGAATTGTGTGTATTAAATAAAATTTTCAAATTTTTGCATGTTTTGTAGCAGTTACATGACATGGCCAAGTGTAACCCAGTCCAACTTTTTTTATCGCTTGCATGCATGTTTTTCTCCGCCTAAGTGATTTAAGCGATTAAACCGCTTAGGCGAAAAGCATGCATGCAGGCGGCGAAAAAGTTTGACTGGGTAAGATGCGTTGTATTTAAAAAGAACATCACATTTTTAAGTAGACAGGCACCCGTACCACGAAGACAGGCACGTCACAACGCCCTCAAAATTAAACGATGTGGCATAAATTGCGCTGAAGGGCCTTTAGAAACGTTCGTTTGCTTGCCATCTCATGACGCATGAAAATAAAGACGATTTTATTATTACCATGAAAGCATTTTTGCGGTGACCTGACTTGGGAGTCTAGGCATTGCAATGTGTTGATCTTCGTAAATAATTCGCTCATGTTTGTGCGGGTTTGCGTTCGCTTATAATCATTTCTGTCTTTATTTGGTTGCGTGTTGGTTTTTCCGCCAGTTAAGTTCGACTCATGCATAAAGTAAATGGCTGCTGAAGCATCATTATGTAAATTAACCAATCATTGACGAATGTGATACGTATTAAACACATGGTCTCATATTGGTTGGCCTGTTGAATGGTAGTCAACATGCCAACATGCCCTCATGCCGCATGCAGGCGGCGTTGGAGCGGCGTTGGGGCAGCGTTGGGGCGGCGTTGGGGCAGCGATGAGGTCACGTTTCAGTAATTGGACGATGAAGGCAGCGGCCACACAAGCTACTCTGATGAGTGACAAATTGACAACAGTTGAGGCAGGGGCTGTTGGCTGCAGCTTGTTGCATGTCAGAGCACTTTGTTGCGTTTTATTTACTTTGGACTACATAAATGTAGTTTGTGATGAATATTTCCGTTGTGTTCCAAGTATGAAATTAAATCTTAGTGTTCACCACGCAGTGTTCATAGGCCACACAACACCACCCAGTGTTCATAGGCCGTACAACACCACCTAGTGTTCACCACGCAGTGTTCAAAGGCCGTACAACACCACCTAGTGTTCACCACGCAGTGTTCATAGGCCACACAACACCACCTAGTGTTCACCACGCAGTGTTCATAGGCCACACAACACCACCTAGTATTCACCACCCAGTGTTCATAGGCCGCCCAACACGGAAGGTGTGCCGAGCCGCCATTGGCCGGGTGCTGTAGGCGCAACACCTCCCTCCTTCACAGAGAATTTTGATTGCATTCCATGCAGATTAAAAAGAGCACTCGCTGGCGCAGGCTGGCATATGATGCGCTCCCTGAACTGCCTTCAACTATGCCGCTCAAGATCGGCTAATGAAATTTGAAGGTGCTTCCAAAAGATAGCCTCTAAATACTTATGAAAAACAGCCCCTAAATATCAGCTCCACAACTGAGTTGTTGAAGAGTCTTCTGTGTTCTCTACACATCTCACGGTCATGGGTGATTGTTGTGATTTTGAGATTATTTTTCGTTTTTATAGTTGTTGTACACACTTTTAAATCTCGCGGTGTGAATCTTGGAAAGATTTTCTTTTCGCATGCGTAATGATTATTGCAATCATTGAGACTTTTATCTCATGTATTAATATTTTTCATTTTACGAGTACTTTTTGATTGTTAGTGAATGTTTTTAACATCTTATCAGTGTGTGTTCACCTGACGAATAAAATTATTGACCTGCAACGACGGCTGCACAAAATTCCATCTTCGAGGCGTGTGAAAAATTTCTTTCCGCTAAGTTCGTTCATGCCTAAATTTATTTCTTGAAAGCCTTTGTTGGTAGCGCTGCTATAATTACAACCTAATTATAAAAACCAACGTATGATGACGAATTTGCTTCTAATTCAGCATTGAATTGTTATGTTTTTCCTGCTCAGTTTTCCTTTTTTTGGCGCGTGGGAAATATCTTATTTCTTGTAAGCGGTTTGAAATCGCAGTTAGTTGGTTTATTTTTGTTTTCTCGAGATAATTAATTACTTGAGGAAAGTATTCGTTGTCCTAATTTTTCTAAATGCACAGACCAATTGTTTATTGACAAGTTTGTTTAATTATTCACTTAGTACAGGTGAAGGGAAGTGAGTGTTGTTCTGTAAAGCCTTTGTTCACGGTGTTTATTCTCATGGCACCATTAACGGATGGAAAATTTCACGGTTAAGAAAATTTAGGCCAAATTACAGGGCTAAATAATTTAAAATTTAAATGAATAAATTAAACGGTTAAACTACAAAATTTAGGCCAAATTGAAAGGTTAAAGTACAGAATTTAGGCCAAGTAACAAGATTAAATTACAAAATTTAGGCAAAATAGCCCGATTAAATTACAAAATTTGGGCAAAATTCCAAGGTTAGGTAAATTTAGACAAAATTTAAACGTTTTATCATCAGCTTACCCGAACTATCAATATTTTTGCGCATGCGATGTACCTGACGGCGTTCTTCTACCAAAATTTTCCCAATTAATCTTCTCGGCTTCAGAAAAATGCGTAAAATGGCGCATAGCATGTCATGATTACCACCAGGGGCTGCAAAAATGCCAGACATGTTTTCGTAAACTCATAACAGCTACAGCGTTTTAAATTTTAAAACACGGCGGCGCAATATTTTTTGCGGGCCAAAAATTCCAATTCGTGCAAAATTTCACGTGGAAAAATAAAAATTTGTAAAACTCTGGCCAAAAAAGCCCCATTTTACGACTTTGTTTTGAATCGCGGATCATCGCGTATCTACTATACCCTATGGCCCTGTATATTTATGTAATTTTTGGANGATGGAAAATTTCACGGTTAAGAAAATTTAGGCCAAATTACAGGGCTAAATAATTTAAAATTTAAATTAATAAATTAAACGGTTAAACTATAAAATTTAGGCCAAATTGAAAGGTTAAAGTACAGAATTTAGGCCAAGTAACAAGATTAAATTACAAAATTTATGCATAATAGCCCGATTAAATTGCAAAATTTGGGTAAAATTGCAAGGGTAGGTAAATTTAGACAAAATATTAACGTTTGAGAATGAAATCAGGATACTTCGCCGAACTATCAATATTTTTGCGCATGCGATATACCTGACGGCGTTCTTTTACCAAAATTTTCCCAATTAATCTTCTCGGCTTTAGAAAAATGCGTAAAATGGCGCATAGCATTTCATGATTACCACCAGGGGCTGCAAAAAATGCCAGACATGTTTTCGTAAACTCATAACAGCTACAGCGTTTTAAATTTTAAAACACGGCGGCGCAATATTTTTTGCGGGCCAAAAATTCCAATTTGTGCAAAATTTCACGTGGAAAAATAAAAATTTGTAAAACTCTGGCCAAAAAAGCCCCATTTTACGACTTTGTTTTGAATCGCGGATCATCGCGTATCTACTATACCCAATGGCCCTGTATATTTATGTAATTTTTGGATGCTCCGTTCACATTTGTGCATAATCTGGGAAGAATTTCCTCAGTTAAGCTTCCGTGTTCGTGAGGCAGCAATAAGATGAGTATTCTATCCAAGTCACTTATTTTTCCATTTACTAGCCAAGATAAACTTTTCGACTCAGCTAGAAAACTTCTAGCTACAAATTCGTTCCTTTTAATTTTGTATGTATCATAGTAACTTAAGTATCCAAAAATAGTGTTCTTACACAACTACAGTATTTACTCTTCAGCTTTCTGCCATAACTCAGGCAATTTAATTTATTCAGCAATTTGAAGACATGTCTAATTTCACAATTTTGTAACAATACAAGTTCCTTCGCATTTATCATTCTTTTATTTTTTGCTCTTTCACTACTCGCCCTTAAGCAAGCATGACAGAATTTTAGTATTTTAAGCAATTCAGCATTTTTTTAAGCAATTCTTTAGAATTTCAAGTAGTTCAGTTCCAGGAAATTTGACTTTTATTCCCGTTATAAATTGTGTTTAATATAAGGCTTTCCCATCGTAGACTTTAAATTGAAAATCTCAACTCATGCCTTGAACCATTTTCAACACTTTTTTTAGCTCCAAAATCATTCATCAAAAAATATTTCCCAGCCTCTAGCCAATCATTCACCACAATTTTTGCGACTCCTCTACCAACTTATTCAAAACACCTTATATCCAGTTCTTCACTCACTTCATTCTTCATCTGAAACACATTTCAATGTAATTTTTTCTCGGTGGCGGGACAAGTTTCTGGGCAGCGTTTTAAGAGTACACAGGCCGAGGAGCGGCTGGAGGACTCGGAATTAGGCCTACGTTCCAGTTTATTTCGAGGCCGCCGAAGATATTCCATTGAGGCGATCTTCAAGTACAGGAAACGGCCATTACGCTGAGGGCTGGTGCTTGCTGCAGCACTTCTGCTGTCGCGCAGAAATTCTGCCACGAAAGAGTAATAACGCGTGTTGCACTCGCCAACTTCGTCGCAAATTGAATACAGGAATAAGAAGTCATGCTGGCTTCTGCTGCTCTACTGAGGTAATCGAGCTCCGAATTCTGTTACTGCGCGTTGTATGATATACTGATTTACCTGATATAATAATGTTTATTACTATAATATACTGATGTTCTTCAATACAGTAATCACGTTGATTAACAGAGCATAGCAATGTACTTGAAATAATGAAATCGATGATTAGCATAATATACTGATATACCTGATATAATAATCACGTTGATTACCGTAACATCCTGATATACTTGATATAATATTGTTTATCACCATAATTTATTGATATACTTGACATAATAATAACGTTATCAAGCATAATAAATATATACATATATAATTATAAATGGATATATATATATATATAAATATAATAACGGTGATTATTTTATTAGGCTACGTTGCTGTGTTCTACATAATATACATGAATTGTGTTATTTTAGACATAAGGTTTTGGTGTGTCATCGCTCACGAGTTGATCTTTGTTGACTCGTTCGTATCTATAAAATGATGTGATGTAACGAAGAACACGTATTAATTTTTCCAGGCTAAATTCCCTCTTCAAATACATCGTTGGATTGATGTAAATTTTTCGGATTTTCTCTAAAATGGTTGCCAATATATATATGTAACTTTACACCGCAATGAACATTTGTTTCAAGTCTGCTTTACATTAATTTAAAGCTCAGCAACCTGAACCGTGCCTTGGCCATTAGTTAGTGTAAAGGTGCAAGATAAATGAAATTTTTATATCAAAACCTAATTTGTTTCTACCTCAAAAAATGTGTAAACTAATTTTTTGAAGGTAAATAAGTGACAAAAATGAATACAGTTTCATTTACTTGCTTTGCTTCCTCACTGTATTTAAACAAAATTCATTTAAAGTGTACTAATTCTAAAGATATTTCATTGATCGTTATTAGAGACCATGAATCATCTAAAATTTAATTAAGAAATCATTGGAAAACAAAGGCGCCAAAATATCACATAGTCAAAAGTATCATAACATCAGGATCACAACACAAATACCACTACTACACTGGCAACACAACTGTAAAGGCACAATTGCAACACCAGCAACGCAACAACACAAGCACCACAACAACACTGACGCCATTGCAACACAGGCAACACAACAACACAGGCAACATAACAACACTGACACCATTGCAACACAGGCAACATAACAACACTGACACCATTGTAACACAGGCAACACTGACGCCATTGCAAAACAGGCAACACAACAACACAAGCAACACAACAACACAGGTAACTAAATAACACATGCAACACAACTACACAGACATCATTACAACACAGGCAACACAACAGTACAAGCATGAGAAAGGGAAAGCCCACTTCAACCAACAAAAGTGCCCAAACTTCAACATCACTCAAAATCCTGCATTTCACCCCTCTACCCCATCAAAGTCGCCAATAGAAACCTTCAATTCCTTTGTCACATGAAATATATAATGCGTTATCATCCTCAATAAACACACGCTGCTCACCACAGCCAGTATGTTTTTGCAAGGATTTTTACTCGTAGTACATATGGGAAACATTCACTTGGCCCATATTGGGACAGGTAAACGCTGCTTACCACAGCCAGTGTGTTTTTGCAAGCATTCCTGCGTGTCGTGCGTGTGGGACACATTCACTTGGCCCATATTGGGACAGGCTGTTTTGTTCATAAGCTCTTGAGACCCAATGTCCCAGGAATGTTCCATAAGGTCGGCATGCCTCATATAATATTTCGGATATCGAGAGGAGTTCAATTCGATGCGCCCCGCGCTACGGTCCTTGTAACATTTCTTTATTATTGCATTCAACGGGCCACGCTAATTTCAGACGATGGGTCCCCATTGCTCGAGCTGCCCTTGTGAAATTCTTGTGTTTTTGGATTGCTCGTACTATTACATTGAAAAATTTGAACTATTAAAAATAGTGAGCTGTGACAATTTCCCAGCATGTTACTTTGTACATAATGTTATGATGTGTAATGAATTATGATGTGTAATGTATTATGATGTTTAATGTATTATGATGTTTAATGTATTATGATGTGTAATGTATCATGATGTATAATGTATTATGATGTGTAATGTATTATGATGTATAATGTATTATGATGTATAATGTAT
>JACJUY010011233.1:10319-24098 GCA_014220935.1 Platorchestia sp. MABIK
CATGACTCTTTATCAATGAAATCTTTTGTTAGGACTGCCACTACTACTACCACTTGCCACTAGCCGTCACTAGTGACGCGATCATCACTACTGGTATTGCTTACCATCATTGGATGCGATGTCACTAGCCGTCACTAGTGACGCGATCATCACTACTGGTATCGCTTACCATCATTGGATGCGATGTCACTAGCCGTCAGTAGTGACGAAAGCGTCACTACTAGCCCCACTTACCAGTAGCTAGTGGCGCGCCCGTCGCTACAGGAACCAGTTGCCATCATTAGACACCATGCCACTAGCCGTCACTAGTGACACGACCGTCACTACTAGTACCGCTCACCGTTATCCGACACAAGTGACATGACCGTCACTAGTCACCACAGCTTGCTTGACACTAGTGACATGACCGTCACTAGTGACACGACCGTCACTAGTGACGGGTCGTCACCCAGAGCGGTGGAGAAGGACGCACTTGGGAGGCAGCGCACGCGAAGCACCGCCAAAAATCGCGCTTGCGAGCCCTAAATGCCGGCCATAACTTCCCTCCTAATTTGTATCATGGCTCAAAAATTGAAGCTAATGGAAATATTATGCAAATGCAGTTTAATTAGAAGCCAAATAGATGGGAGACGACCACTGGACTTCTTATGAAGGCGGTTCTGTACTGGCGCTGTGAGGGTTGGTCCCGGCTCCGTCGAGCAGGTGGTGGAGCGAGGAATTGCGACCTGGCAAATGGGGGAAAAGACTCGTGAATCGAAGGAAGGAATGAAAAAGTAAAGGAGGGATAGGTTGAAATCGAAAGAAAGAATGAAAAGAGTAAAGGAGGGATAGGTTAGAATTGAAGGAAAGAACGAAAAAAGTAAAAGAGGGATGGGTAAGAATCGAATTAAAGAATGAAAAAAGTAAAGGAGGGATAGGTTAGAATCGAAGGAAGGAATAAAAAAGTAAAGGAGGGAAAGGTTGAAATCGAAAGAAAGAATAAAAAAGTAAGGGAGGGATAGGTTGAAGTTGAAAGAAAGAATGAAAAAAGAAGGGAGGGATGGGCAAACGTATTTCTTAGTTGAAAGAATTAAAAATTAAAGAGAGGGTGAGGTTAAAATCAAGGGCAAGAATGAAAAAGTAGAGAGAGGGAAAAATTAGAATCAAATGAAAGAATGAAAAAAGGAAAGGGAGAGATAGGTCAACGCATTTCTTAGTTGAAAGAATAAAAAAGTGAATGGAGGGGTAAGTTAGAATCAAGGGAAAGAATAGAAGAATAAATGGAACAATAAGGTATAGAAAGGAAAATGTGCAAAAATTAAAGGGAGGGAAAGTTTAGAATCAGAGGAAAGAATGAAAAATGTAAAGGGAGGAAAAGGTCAACGCATTTCTTAATTGACAAATGAGAGCTACAAAGTGAAGGGAGTGATAGGTCAGCGTATTTCTTAATTGAATGACGAGAGAAAGGAAATGGAAGGATAAATCAACGTTTTCTTAATTAAATGATGATTAAATTATGTAAATTAAATTTCTTACTTAAATGAAGATTAAATTAAATAAATTAAATTTTCTTATTTAAATGATGAGCGATGAAAGCAACACATCAAACTTCCGGAAGGTGTAAAGGTCATACAATAGAATGATGATGCATAAAAGAAAGGGATCAATCCACGAATTACTGAATAGAAGATAGATTAATAGAAGGCGAAAAGTAAGACTAATGCTGCTCGCTTCTCATTTATTTAATTACTTAATGGAAGGCAAAAAATTAGACTAAAGATACTCGCTCGTCCTTTATTGTTCTGTAATGAAAGAAATAACTGTCACTAGATTTTTCTTCTCCCATAAACTTTTTCTGGATTGAACCCAAGATTTTATTTCCATGAAATTTCAAGTATTTATTTTTACCCAAACGATATTGTTGACCGTAGGTAGGGCATATAATCATACAATCACGCAAGCAACAAGTATTTATCGTACAACATTCCTCAAAGAACAGTCATTGTTATGCATTGTAAACGTATATGTAAAAAGGTTCAGTCAAACCACCATGTCAAATTAACTGCGATTTCCATCATCTGCCCATAAAATAAATGACAAGTGCTCAATAATATCAGTCAAACTGTCAATGTCAATACCCGTCATCTGTCGACAAAATGAATGTATTTTATAATTTCAGCCAAACTGTCAATGAGATCTGACAACGAAGACTCTAGTTGTCCTACATACGTCCTTTAACTCCAAAATCGTTCCGAAATTGTAATCGAATCGAGCTTGTACTTCGTAGAATTTCACGATGTTTAGTTTTGGAATTCGCAGGAATTTGGCCGCGTCATCATCCAGTCCGTACAGGGAGCATTGATATTGGAAACTGAATTAAATTCTTTACTGCTTCAGAACTCACAAAATATTTTCAGAACCGCGTTTAGCTGCAGCGTACTTGCAGACAAGGACTTTTTTCGAACAGTGTAGTGTTTGGTTATGTTACCACAGAACAGTATTTTTTGCAGTAATTGTTGCACACTGTGGAGTGTTTCATCGTGTTATTACAGAGCAGATTTTTACGCTGTCATTTTTACATACAGTACAGTGTTGCTCATTCTAATTCCAAAGCAGTTTTTCAGTGCCATAATTTTTACATGCAGTGAGATGATGATAAACAATGATAAACAGTGTAGTCTATCAATAACGTAACTTTTACGTATAATGCCATGTTGCACACTGTAATTACAGTGCAGTGTATCAGTGTGTTTTTTTTCACGAGCAACGACTCTGCATGAATTTATTCATCCGTTCTTACTCGTTGAAATACAGAATTACCATTTGTTTTTTTCAAAACGTGTTCAAATTTTCGTCTTCCACGCTCAGTTTTCACTACTGCACCCGATCCTTTAGTCCCCCCTACGCCTCCCGTGCCTTATTGAAGCAACTGCTCTCATTGCAAAGAAAGAAGTTGCCATCTAAATGACTATACTTCCCACATTGTCTTTCACAAATATTTCTTATTCGTGAATGTTGTTGTGTCGGCGCTGCTGGTACACTTCCTCGGAACTGGTGCGCTTCGTTCATCACTGTCTCAGTTTGCTTCAAACTGGTACTCTTCATCGATAGTAAAAAATTTAAATTGAGTCCACTGTTCACTCTATAGCCTGTCTCTCGTTGAATTTAGATCAAGTTCACTGTTTACGCTGTAGCATGTCTTTCAGTAAATTTAAATCAAGTCCACTGTTCACTCTATAGCATGTTTTTCAGTAAATTGCAATCAAGTCCACTGTTCCCTCTATAGCATGTCTTTTGGTTAATTTAAATCAAGTCTACTTTTCACTCTATAGCATGTCTCTCAGTAAATTTAAATCAAGTCCACTGTTCACTCTATAGCATGTCTCTCAGTAAATTTAAATCAAGTCCACTGTTCACTCTATAGCATGTCTCTCAGTAAATTTAAATCAAGTCCACTGTTCACTCTATAGCATGTCTCTCAGGAAATTTAAATCAAGTCCACTGTTCACTCTATAGCATGTCTCTCAGGAAATTTAAATCAAGCCCACTGTTCACTCGTTAAATTTAAAAAAATTAAAAATGCCTTTCGTTAAATTTAAATCAAGTCCAAAGTTTAAATTCTTGTCCACTCTCGAGCACGTCTCTCATTATTTCGAAATAAACTTTTTCCAAGCTGTCTGCTTATTATTCAAGTAACTCTGAATCCCGAACGTCAGTAGACTACTCATCTTTATTAAAAATGAACTGTTCCATTTTTATTTCATTTCTTCAATGCCTAAAAATTGAGTGGAACTTTCGCAGTGATCATTTTCATAACCGTCTTGATTTTAGACTAAATGGACCTCGCTTGCATCAATTGGGTTTTCATATTTCAGAATGAGAAGTAATCATGTTTAGTAGTAGTCATACTAGGTAGTGGTCATATTAGGTAGTAGTCGTACTGGTTAGTAGTCATTTTGGTAGTAGCCAAATTGGGTAGTAGTCATATTGGGTAGTAGTCAGATTGGGTAGTAGTCAGATTGGGTAGTAGTCAGATTGGGTAGTAGTCAGATTGGGTAGTAATCAAATTGGGTAGTAGTCAGATTGGGTAGTAGTCAGATTGGTTGTAGTAGTCAAATTGGGTAGTAGTCATATTGGGTAGTAGTCATATTGGGTAGTAGTCAGATTGGGCAGTAGTCAGATTGGGTAGTAGTCAAATTGGGTAGTAGTCAGATTGGGTAGTAGTCAGATTGGTTGTAGTAGTCAAATTGGGTAGTAGTCAGATTGGGTAGTAGTCAGATTGGATAGTAGTCAGATTGGGTAGTAGTCAGATTGGGTAGTCGACAGATTGGGTAGTAGTCAGATTGGGTAGTAGTCAGATTGGGTAGTAGTCAGATTGGGTAGTAGTCAAATTGAGTAGTAGTCAAGTTGGGTAGTAGTCAGATTATTTTGGAAGTAGTCAAATTTGGTAGAGTTCAGATTGAGCAACAGTCAATTTATAACTTATATTTGAATTTTTTCCGATCAAATTTCTCGTATTTGGTGATTATAAAATAAAATTTTTCAAAAAGATCCCTCAGGACCTTGCAACCCAGAAGGATTAACATCAACATTAATTACGTTATTTGCAGTCATTGCACCATAGCATCAATGACAGGAATTATTGTCATTGATATGCAGCAAATTCATGATTGTGTAGTTAGTATTGTGTTCACACTATTTTTATTGCCAGTACACTACGATATTTTTGTTATCATTGGTATTGTTTTATTACACAGGGTAAAATACTAAGCTTCATGAACATTTTTTTATTGACAGTACAATTGTCTGGACCATCACAACTGCCAACAATATTCACCATTTTTATTATCGCAGTTCATTCCGCAACGAAATGAACAAACACACACACGCACCACCATCTGCAAAAACCTGCCTTCCCTCTTCCCCGCTCCCCACCACCTCCCCAAATGGAGGTGTATTCTTCCCCCCGCTCCACCACCTCCCCAGATGGAGGGGCCCTTCCCCACTCCCCTCCACCTCCCCAGGTGCCTCACCCCGCTCCCCCCCTCCCCAAATGGAGGTGTCTTCCCCAACTCCCCTCCACCTCCCCAAGCCTTCCCCCGCTCCCCCACCTCCTTAAATGGAGGTGTATTCCCCAACTCCCCTCCCCCTCCCCAAATGGAGGTGCCACCAAAAGAGATAATCCCCCAAAAGCAGCCCCAGCTCAGCCCGAGGCATCAAGGCAAACGGACTGAAATAAAATTGAAGTTTCCACGCAGCAGCGCGCAGCTCCTCCCAGAGATCAAGCAGATCACGCGCCGGCCAGCGCCACTGGACGACCGTCTTCCCAGGGCATCGCCTCACTGCATTTTCTTATGATAATGCATTTTTTTGGGTCTTTTACTTCACTGGTTTTCATTTCGTGGGTTTGCGTTGGTTTGATTTTTTTTGGAAGCACCGGATTTTTTATGATAATGCTTTCTTTCTGCGTTTCTTACTTCCCTTGTTTTTATTTTGTGTATTTTCGGTTATTGGATTTTAATTCGCACGGTGGTTATTATTTTTTTTCTTCTCATGTCTTATATTTGTTATTTTCATACGGGAGGGGGAGGGGGNTTCTCTTGCTTCCTGTTTTTTTTTGTAGGTTGGATTTTTATCCGCGCGTTGTTCATTCTTTTCCTCTCAAGTCCTCTCTGAGAAATTTTTTTCGATTTTTTCTTCCTAAGTCTTCTGCTTGTGATTTTTTTGGAGGGGAGAGGGGGGGGGGTTGTAGACAAAATTTGTAAGTTCAATTGCTGAATGTAAATGTTGTGAATGTTTTAATGCTACTAGACTTAAGAAATCATTTACTTCTGTTTTACCTGTGGTAAATAAATTGTTTAAATTGTTAAAATTGTTTAAATATTCATTCTGAGGTTAAATTTCACCTAGAACTGAGATGCAGCGGTTACAAGGTTTGCAAGCAATCTTTTAACTCACTTTGTATCAACTTTCAAATCATCTTAACTCAGATGCATCATGTGTATGACTAAAAGCAATGTATAATGATTTTCTCATAATTAGTTTCTGATGTAAAATAAGATCTGTAATTTAAGACTTTTCGTGCGGCGAATCAAATATATCGAAAAAGGAATCTTGATTATCATTGATATTTCGCAAGGCAAAAGTTCATGATTGGTGGGTGTTTGCAAGTGAGCAGTGCACTTCATGTTGAACTTCCCCTCGTTATCAGAGTTTCGTTGAGCGTTAGACAGAGTAAAACAGTCGTGTGGTCTGGTTAATTTTTTTCCATTGTTCGTACCAGTTTTCACGACAGCACCGTTGGGGCCATCTTGTTAATAATTCTATCTTTGTTTCTGGCCTTAGTGAAAGAAGCTCTCCATGGAACTAATTATCAACATTTGGTAAAAAATAATCCCATCATTTTTCTGCCCTAAGTGATAAAAGCACTCCATTTAATTCTTCATTAACATTCAGTTAATAATTCTATCTTTGTTTCTGGCATAAGCGACAGAAGCTCTCAGTGAACAGAGTGTGCTTCTGCTGGCATGGAATTTTAAGAACTGTGTTTCCTACGCTAATTTTCTGGAAATGATGGCCTACTTGAGGCTTGTAGTACTCACGTACTGCAATTATTCAAGAAGTACTGATGCTTTGTTCGAAAGTCCAAAGTTCATTCGGGTTCTGCTGGTTTGTTGGATTGAAAACACTTCATGTGTAAAAACACTTCACTTCATGTGTAAACATCATGTGTAAACACTTCATGTGAAAACACTTCATGTGTAGACATTTTGCGATGCAGGTAGAACGTTTATCTATAGTAGGAAATTATTTGCTGCCTCCTGAAAGTCCTTACCCATCCAGAGAAATTTTTTACTATTCTTCTACGAGTTCCACATAATTTACACTGATTTTCTCGCCGAATACAGGACATTTTCTGTCGCACAATTTTAAACAGACAAAAGTATATGCAGCTTTACGTTTAATTTCAAAATAAAAAACTATAATAAGCCTGAAAATATACGATGATGAGATAACGTGATTCTCACTTACCGTACGGGAAGGTATTTTTCGTGGTATTTAAGCTATCTCCTATTACAAATACTCAGAATTTAAGCCAACTAATTTTCTTTCTTTAATGAAAAAGTTGCAACTCAGCTTCATAATCCTGATTTCACCGGACTATATTACGTCCACAAATGGAGTTATCTTGTTTGAATCGAATTATGCAGAAAGATGTTAAACGCTGTGTTTACATCACATTTTTTACCGTGAATTCCTCAGCTTTATGCAGACAAAAGTATCATTTGAAGGTCCTTACGTGGGAGATCCACTACATTTTTACACTTAAAAATCAGTTACAATCAACGGAAAACCTCTTTGGTACTAGCGCTGTGATTCCAGGAGTTTGAACTTTACATGAAACGAAGTTAAATTAGATTCGAATATAAAGTATTGGGAATTATACTTTGGTACCAGTGACGTGATTCCAGGAGTTTAAACTTCACATGAAACGAAGTTAAATCGGATTCGAATATAAAGTATTGGAGTAACAACAAAACTTTCCCTGTAAGGTTTTTAAATCAAAAAGAACCGATGACGTAATCTGACGTCGGAAAAAGTACTCAGCACCATTATGCAAGCAACGTTTTGATGACGCTATAAGAAACTTCTTTTAAACTTCCCTCATCCTCCTTCACGCAGAGAAACCAAATATCTACTTATTTGAATACAATAATATATTCATTCCTTCTTCCTGTGCAGTTCACTTTACAGCAGTGACGCTGTGAGATTGCCTCCCCCCCCCCATAAAAAAGTTTCTTTCACCCTTAAATTAATACTCATTTACATTCATTCCTTCTTCATGTGTAATTCACTTTCATAGAAGTGACGTTGTGAGGTTGCTCGAAAGAAAATACTTTTCTTTTCAAATTTAGTTGAATGTCCATTGCATTCAATCCCTCTTCCTGTCTAGTTCATTTTTACAACAGTGACGTTGTACTTTTATTTTTACCTTAAAGTAAACTAAATACTCACATTCATTCCTTTTTCCAGTGTAGTTCCCTTTCACAGTAGTGACGCTGTGTCAACAAGGTTGCCCAAATAGAAATACGTTTCTTTCCCTCTAAATTAAGCTAAATAAAATTAAATACACATTTACATTCATTCCCTCTTCCAGTATAGTTCACTTTCACAACAGTGAAGTTATGTCAACGAGATTTACCAAATAAAAATACATCCCATTTCCCTCAAATTGCAAGCGTCGAGCGACGGCCAGTCACGTGATATTCACAAACAAGCACAGGAGGATGCCTGTGAGGCTGGGGCTCGTGCTGCCCTCAGATATGAGGCCGTAAATCACAGGAAGTCTGGGCATCGCGGTGACCCTCGGCACCGAGGGTTATCTTGCAAGCATTTACTCTTATGGGCCGGCCCAGCTGGTCTCCGTGGCCGGGTCTGCATCTCGGGCCGCGATGTGGAGTGACTCTGTCGCGCAATATAGACATCAAGGAGGGCGACTCGCATGCATGGTCTCAAAGGAGAGGCTCGAATATATAGACGTCAAGGAGGGACTCGGAAACATCGACTCGAAAATATAGACATCAAGGAGAGGCTCGAATATATAGACTCCGAGGAATGGCACGGAAATATAGACGTCAAGGAGAGACGGGGAAATATAGACGTCAAGGAGAGGCTCGAATATATAGACCCCGAGGAATGGCACGGAAATATAGACGTCAAGGAGAGACGGGGAAATATAGACGTCAAGGAGGGACTCAAATATCTTGACTCTAAAGAACGACACGGATATATAGACTTTAAGGGTAGGCACGCATATATAGACTCTAAAGAAAGGCACAGAAATATAGACGTCATGGAGGGACGCGGAAACAAGGATTTCGAGGAGAGACTCGGAAATATTGACATCGAGGGGAGGCTCTGAAATCTAGACATCAAAGAAAAACTAGACTATAAGCTTCAAGGAGAGATTCTAAAATATAGACGTTAAGGAGAGACTGTTTTGACGAGATGGTTGAGGTTATGTTGGTGGGTGCAGGTGTGGGAGTGGGTTAGGGAGTGTGGGAGTGGGTCAGGGTGTGGGAGTGGGTCAGAGTGTGGGAGTGGGTCAGAGTGTGGGAGTGTGTAGTGGCAGTCGAGACGCTCACTAGCTCTTCAGAGACTCCAAACTTCCGAAGGTAGTTTAGAAAAGACTAGAAAATGGCAACAAAAACGAACCAAGTTGACCATTCTTGGGTTGTCCCTAAGTCACGTGCTATCAGGCAGCAATCACGCACACGCACCAACGGAACTTCCACGTTATCAGTCATCAATTTTCACGCACAAGCACTAATACATGCATGTTAACACAGGGTCTCTTAAAGCTGCCGTTTGGCAAACTTCTATGATTTTAAAGTTTCCTGTGCGTTACTAGGAATTTAAGTCAAGTTCACCTCTTTTTTCACGCCATACGGACCTGACTATCCGATGAGATACACAAATACAATAAAACAAATTTGAATAAAATATCCTATCAGGGGCATTTGTAATAAGTTTTAGAAATGGGAAAGAACTTTACCCTTCATTTTCAGTGGCAATGAATGGCAATATAATGACATTTACAATGATGATGGACACTTTATAATGACATTTGCAATGATGATGGCAACTCTATATTGATATTTGCAATGATGATGGCAACTCTATAATGACATTTGCAATGATGATGGCAACTCTATATTGATATTTGCAATGATGATGGCAGCTTTAACATGACTGTTGCGAAGATGATAGCTCGATTTTTAATAAACAGAAAGATGGGCCAGTAAAGATTAGGAGTTCAAGAAGAGTTTATCAAGACCTACGGTATAAGTCACTTGTACTGGATGCTGTATCCTGCAGTATTCTTACCTATAATTTTAATTTCAAACAATCCAGCCCCGAGTTGAACAATCTAAAGCAATTCTTTGCCTAATTATTGTCATTTACTGCGAACGACAACTGATACGGATAAAAATTAATTTCAACAATTGTTCCAAGTGACGACTTGAGTCACACATCGCATGAATGAAATACCCGACAATAAAATAAACCCTAACTATTTAAATTATTCAAAAACTAAGTCAAATATTGCGTCAGTGTAATAACTGGGATTAAAATTTATTCCAGTTATTCCAAGTCATTCAAAAATTAAATCAAACATCGCATGAGTTTAACCATTGAGACTAATTTTTTATCCGAAAACGTTGAAATTTGCATAAGCTGATGTCATTTGACTCTAGGATCTCCTGTATTGCTTTAGGTACGAAGCTTTAAGTATAGCATTCAGTGTACCAGGATATAACCTAGTGAAGATAAGTCTTGAAAATATTTTCCGTCATACCATTGGCCATTGTTAAGCTCAGAACGGTAAATGTGTAGAAAAAGTAGTGCCTACAGATTTCCTTTATGTTCTCATACAGTAGCGAATGTCCAGATTGCCTTAGGAATTTTCTTTGTATTTTCAATTAGTAGTGAACAAGTTCAGTAAAATAGTGTTGCTAAATTTCGATAAATACATTCTACAGAGTTTTTAAGTTTTAAACGCATTTCGTGGTTGCGTCATAGATATTAAGTGTATCTGTCCTGAAATCCTAAAGAGAGTTTGTTCTTTAAATGGCAGCCATTTTTTTAGCATTCGACCATGTAGTGAGAACGAATTATCCAAATCTTGTTCAAAGCTCCTAAAGTCTTTCAATTTTTGGAGCTATGGTCATTATCTGACTTAATTCATTCACTTGAAGGTCGAATTGTCCATGTCCATAGCTCCTAAAATTGCAAGCTTCGTAAAATCTTTTTATAACCCCCCTACAGTTCTGCATTCGGTCACATTCCCACAATGTTGCACAAACGCTCCCAAAAATAATCCGCCGCAGGTCCCAAAACATTTTTCATTATTATGTAAATAATCTCGCCCCAATCTTGAAACACTTTCCCCAATATTCCGGGAGCGCATATCTCCACTAAAGGTCGGACGAGCAAAGCGGATGTCGGATCGTCTATCCGCAATAAACGGTACCGGACTTGGCAATCTGGCAGGCGTCCGCGTAATAGGATATGCCGGACGCCGGCGTAATGCTGCACTGCAATTTATGGGCCTAGAAAACACAGTAATTTGACGGAAGGCCTCTGCCGCGACACCGTTTTATGGACTTCTTCGGTTCTGTCGCCGCCATGTGGGGTGGACTGGCAGAGATGATCTGTAGTTGAGGTGGACTGGCAGAGATGATCAGTAGATGAGGTGGGCTGGCAGAGATGATCAGTAGATGAGGTGGACTGGCAGAGATGATCTGTAGTTGAGGTGGACTGGCAGAGATGATCAGTAGATGAGGTGGACTGGCAGAGATGATCAGTAGATGAGGTGGACTGGCAGAGATGATCAGTAGTTCAGGTGGACTGGCAGAGATGAACAGTAGATGAGGTGGACTGGCAGAGATGATCAGTAGTTGAGGTGGACAGGCAGAGATGAAAAGTAGATGAGGTGGACTGGCAGAGAGGATCAGTAGTTGAGGTGGACTGGCGGAGATGATCAGTAGTTGAGGTGGACTGGCAGAGATGATCAGTAGATGAGGTGGACTGGCAGAGATGATCAGTAGTTGAGGTGGGCTGGCAGAGATGATTAGGAGTTGAGAGCTGGACTGGCAGAGATGATTAGTAGTTGAGAGCTGGACTGGCAGAGATGATTAGTAGTTGAGAGCTGGACTGGCAGAGATGATTAGTAGTTGAGAGCTGGACTGGCAGAGATGATTAGTAGTTGAGAGCTGGACTGGCAAAGATGATTAGGAGTTGAGAGCTGGACTGGCAGAGATAATCTGTAGTTGATGATTTGAAGGGACTGCTACTCTTATCTAATATCATTACAGTTGCAAGTTTTTACCTTAAATAATCGACCTGATTATAATTTATCTTAGGCTAACTTACCTTCGATAACCTAAACGTGAATATTCTATTGCCCTAACGAAAGTTGACGCATTAATAAACGATGCCTAGCAACAGTGAATCGTATCTGTGATACCGTTTGAAGCACAGCTAGTTTGTCATCTAATTTTTCTCTACGCAATTAACCGAATCCATGATACTGTTTGCAGCACAGCTAGTTTGTCATCTAATTTTTCTTTACGCAATTAACCGTATCCATGATACCGTTTGAAGCACAGCTAGTTTCTCCCCTTATTTTTCTCTATGCTATTAATGCAGGCGTTGTACCCGAGGGAACATAAATAGCAATATTAACCACAGGTGTTAACATCCTCTCATCTAAATCACCTCTGCGTCTCGTAGTGGAAGACAATAACGGACCAGGACAAATCTCTAAGTTTGTGAAGTCAATTTCGCATGACATCTTCAAATAAAAATGTCGTATCTTGCTCATAATTCAACGTGTGGGATGCAAAAAACTTTAATGAGGGTTTTACTACCGGGCTTCATTTCCTTATTTCAGTGTAAGCCGCACTAGCTCGCTCGCTTGCTTGCTTGCCAGGGTTAGAGAAATACGTCATGTTTTTTGCGGCTTAGGCTTACCAGGGGGAAATTCACGAGTGACTTATTGTTACAATCTCAACTGAATGTTTTACTTACCTTGAAGGATTTTGTTTAGTGGTCTGTTCACGTGAACAAAAAGGAGAAAATATCGTCGTTGTTTTCATGAGTTTTTTTAGTTGAGTTTTCTTACAAATACACCTACATGAAAGAGATTGTACAAAATTTCTACGCTTGAAATGCTGCCTATTCACCTACTCTACATACACGCACATACTCGACAGCGATGCACATTTAAGCGTTGCATACAGTATACTGGCTGCTGTACAGTATACTCTACAGGTTGCTACACACACGAGTGACGCACACAGTATACTGGCCGCTGCAGTATACTGGCCGCGGCAGTACACTGGTCTGCACATAAAAAGAGCATCTCATTTACCGAGGCCGGGCAGGGAGAGTAAATTTCTACCATATTTCCCCACCCATTTCCTGCCTCGCCTGCCGCCTCCGTCGCCTGCCTGCTGCTGGCAGCTGCTGGCAGATGCACCAGCTGCTGACAGCTGCACCAGCTACTGACAGCTACAATAGCTGCTGACAGCTATACAAGCTGCTGACAGCTACACCAGCTGCTGACAGCTATACAAGCTGCTGACAGCTACACCAGCTGCTGGCAGCTGCACCAGCTGTGACAGTTACACCAGCTGCTCTGTACTCGCCTCAGAGAACATCTCTCTCGGCTCGACTGGAGTCAAATGAAACAAACATCGACCAGCGCTGCAAAGTCACCGTAACAAACAGCACACAACACACGGGGCTTGTATTGAGAGAAACAAATGTTTGTGAACGCCACCTTGCGCGTAAGTCTTACGGAGGGTTTGGTGGAACGTACGTTTGGTTGAACCAATCTTGCTTTAATGGTCGTTTGTGCTTAAAAAATTATGCGATTTTAGGGTAGATGGCTTCTTTGAAAAAAAATGTTTTGAACTTAATGGTATTGGAGTGTTAGCAGAGGCTGCAGGTGGTATCATCGGTATTATCGGCATAAGAAGTTTATGTAGATAACACTTGGTTTCTTGAATATGATGTCTTTGTATGATAACACGCCGTCCCTCACAAGTGTCATACACCATCATGCTGTGGTCTGAGAGCTGTATCATCGGCTCTCAAACACCATCATGCTGTGGTCTGAGAGCTGTATCATCGGCTCTCAAACACCATCATGCAGTGGTTTGAGAGCTGTATCATCGGCTCTCAAACACCATCATGCTGTGGTTTGAGAGCTGTATCATCGGCTCTCAAACA
>JACJUY010011234.1:0-16377 GCA_014220935.1 Platorchestia sp. MABIK
GCCTACATTAACTCTCAGCTTGGGACCTCCCATTTTCTCCCTGGGAGCGAAAATTCCCATAGATACAATAGTTGTATCCCCCTGAGGAGAGTGAATTGTCCATCGCCTCTTAAAAATTTTCAAGACAATATTTAAAATGAAGCAAAATTAACTCCATTTTACCAACGATTCATTATACCATTTTCTAAACCATTAGGCAAGTAATTATAATAAGACACAGAAATTCAGGGAATAAAAACTTTAATATTCGTACGTGATTATTTTATTGCATGCAGATACCTAACATCGAAAAAAATTGTACAACAAACACATTCTCAGAAAACCACCCCGTCTCTTTGCAGAAGATGAAAATTTTTTGGCAAAGTCAAAGGTCACTTGAAGAAAAAGAAGTAATGGAATATGTAGAGGTAATTGAATAATTAAGCGAAGAGTACAGAGAAAGATAAAGAGTACAGAGAAAGATAAAGAGTACAGAGAAAGATAAAGAGTACAGAGAAAGATAAAGAACTGATGCAGACATCATGTCATAAGTGGGCTTCATGGAAGCGATCATCCTCACAATAACCAAGATGCAGCATCAAAAATATCATTGTGTTCGCCATAAGATCATTGCATAATAGCTAAGAGTTGTAAAGGCCACTAGAGATGATCCAATAGAGCAAATTTTTGGGCCAATGAGCCGAGTCCATGATACTGAGACACGAAATGCTACAAAGATCAGATATACGTAATACCGTCAAAATTTTTAGATTAATGAATAATCAGGTAGTTAACGGGTTGGTTACCAACAGCTTTAAACTTCTATCTATCGTAATTTAGAACACATGGAATCACTGTCGTTATATGAGCAATAAATACCAGAAATGTCGATTCATTGGCCGAGGAAGGAAATCAAGAAAACGGCGGTCGGGTATATTAACCGCCATGCAGTGTGGATATAAACGTAACGGAATCGTCGGGTTCGAGCTGATAGTCGAGCTCTCCTAGTAGCTCCCAATCAACATCATTGACGAGAACCATAACTCCATTCCTGATAGAGTCGCCCGAGAAGAACAGTTCTTCATTACCCGTCAAAAACCCCGAGTCTTTCTTGAGCCAAACCAGCAACCGACGTAGTGTCCACACTCGGCTGTCGGTGCTCTTGGATTCGTCGGTTCTGTTGGCTCCATCGGTGATCTTGCAGTCGTCGGTGACACAGGAAATGTCGTTCAAGTCCACGGTTCGCTGACGCACGTTTCCGAACAGAGCTTCCGCTCCGCCCTGCCAACCTAGCGTTACTTTCATCGCGGCGGGAGCAGGTTTCGATTCTAATCAAATGTTGAAGAGCTCTAATTATAATCTATGTGTTGACCGGTTCCAAATATAATGAACTGTTGACCAGCTTCAATTATAATCAACTTTTGACCAGGGCTCAAAAACTATTGTGTAATCCAACCACAAAAAGTATAATTCAACGCTGAAATCTCGTGCAAAAAGTAGTTTTCACTGCTCGTTTTTTTGAGTCTATCACCTGCAATGAAGCTCTAAAAAATGAGTAATTTAAAAAGACACTAATTGGAAGGTATGGCGATGTTCATTGAATGCCAATCAGACAAGGTTTGTTGAGATACAGTTCATTTATGGAATTCAAACTCTCAACACTTTTCTTGTAAAGTTCACCTCGTAGAAACGTACAGTTTGATGATTTATTGTTATATCGCTTGGTAGTCACAATGAAGTAAATTTATATCACCAAGTAAACGTTCATGCAGCTAGTTGGTGCTATTAAAGAATCGAGCGGTGTGACAGCACCACACTTCGTGTTTCCTTACGAAAGACAGCAGTTGTCCCTCCCTATCGCTGCATCGCCCGCACCTGCGGAAAAAGCAAAAAGGTTCAGCTCAAAGTTAAGTTACGGGTATGATAATTTTTAAAATAAATTCCAAGCAGACCATAACCGTGACTACAAATTTCAAGGTTGATTGAAAGAGACAAAGATGAAAGATAACTTATAAATTGGAAACAATGCTCTGGTTGCTAAATAAACTGAAGTTACCTCTTGAACGCTTTAATCTGAATAACGACAAGGAACAAATAGTGATTCAATAATCCACAGTCCAACCAAATTACAATTTAGTTTTACCAGTAGAACATCGCCAACAGAACTAATTCATTCGACGGTTGGTGAAAATTTTTGAGGAACAATAGGCAGTGGAACGGATAACTCTTTCACATTTATCTTATCACAAATTCAGTTTAAATAAAAATTTCTGGAAACGATTTCTAAATGCGGTTGTTCAGGATCACATGATCCATAACTTTCGAGCACCCCCCCTGAAGCTCAAAAGAAGTGTTTCTGTTGCAAGATGTTCATCGCATATTGAAAAACTGAATTTTTATAAATTTCAAATACACGACAACTCATCACAACGCTTTGACTGCGGCTGGTAAAACTGAAGTTCAATATCTAAGTCAAGTCTAAAGTCAATTGTACTAAGACATTTTAAAAATGGTAAACATTAACTGGATAGTGCCTTCATTTAGTTTTGATCAAGGATTTATAAAAATTGAGTCAGTGACTGCTAGTCGGTCAGCAGCATTATGAAAATACACTCCGTGTACCACCGGTGGCTCATGTCGCAGTCAAAGTGTTAAGATCAGTTTTAGAAATTTTATTTGAACATGGTCAGAGAGATGGGCTGTCAAGTGTTAGGGTAAAGACTATGTTGAAGTTTGATGTGTTCCACTCTTCATTAGGCAGGCACAATGACAAATTTGTTAAGCGCTTTTTGCATTACCGAGATTTGCCTTTGAGCCGATCTTATATCTGGCAAGATGGGTTGACTTTGAGTTCAAGTGTCCGATCCTTTGTTGATAGCAGTGAGATTAGTTCAAAATCCAGCAAAATCAGCCAACATATCTAATTGGCGCAAATAAAATGACTGGCAGAAGGAACCCAATTTCTAAAAACTGTTAAATATTTATAGCTTTACTCATTAATAAAATGGCTTTCCTAACTCTCGAGATAGTGATGTCAAACAGCATTAACTCAGTAATGAACGAAATTGTTTTTGTACTAGTGTACACGGCCCGTCAGAAATGACGTGATTCGATATTTTCTATATACAGGGTGTTTTTAAATACAAGACCAGAAAAATCTTTAATAACTTTTGATACAATCAACAGTTTTTCAAAAACAAAACGGCAGTAGAATCGTAAAATGTATAAATTTTATTTGGTATCTACGTTTTTACGATACCAGTTAAAATAAGTACCAGAGGACACAGTAAAATTCATCCTGCTTTGAAACTGCCGCCAAGATGACGAACTGGACAAAGGAACAATTAGCTTTCATAAGCACTGCATACTTCTCTAATGGAAGGAGCCCAGCGAAATAGCACCAGAGGTTGTACTCTCAGGTTGTACGCCCAGCGAAGAGAGGTTGTACTCTCTCTTGAAACACCCTCACCAGTGCTGCAATGAGAAGCATGCGAACACGCGCCCAATATTGCTTGCAGTCGAGTGTACGCCACATGAAGAATGTCATCTTCGAAAATTAGACCAAATACAAGATATGAATCTCAGGCTTCTACTGCCGTTTTGTTTTCAAAAATCCCTTCATTGTATCAAAAGTGATTAAAGATTTTTTTCGCCTCAAATATATCCATCTTTATAGTACCCGCGATTTGAATATTCTTGTACATGGGCACTAGCAAAACCCGTATCACAGATACGGTTTGAACATCCTTCAAATCAAGCCAAAGAAGCTGTTTCTTAGAAGCGGACACCAAACAAATATAAAAATAGTTTAACAAACCAAGGGTGTTAATATGCAAGATGATTTCCACTCTCGAAAGGAGAAGGGTATCTGTGGTATATAAATAGATTACCATAGTATATCAAACAATTCATTTACCACAGGTGATACAGAGGTAGAATGTTTCTCAAGTCTAGTACAACGGTGAGAGTTAGGACACAACCACAACCAGAGTTCAAGTATCTACGCTGATATGGAATAAGTTAACCAAGTTTACCCCAATGATAAAACCAGCGCTGTATATTTTTAACAGACCTGTTCCTTGATCTCAGGCAAAGCGGACACGGACCGCTCGATGGCTTCCTGCTGGTATGTGAGATGCGTCACCAGCACGCTCAGCTTCTGCGCGTTGTCGCACGTGTTCTCAATCACTCCATCCTGCCAAAAACATAGAAATTACTACAACGCGACAACTGCGTTAATTCGCAAGTTCAGAACAGTTTTAATTCTCTTAAGTTTTGGAGTCCATTTCAAATATTTCCAGTAGCTCCGGATATTTTCCCGCCATGTTTTTAGCTGCTACTGGCCCTTGAGGGCTGCAATTGATTATAGATAAGTTTTAGCCTCCGTTTACCACAACAAAGATGTTTAAAGAGAGAAAGGATAAAGGCACCATTTAGGATGGAGTGATGGGAACGCGGAATCTACGCATAAAGTAAATTCCCGCGTGCATAGAAAGTCAGTTAAAAAGGAAGGTTGTGAAGCAAGATAAAAGTTGAAAAAGTTGAAGAAACCATGAGCGTGTGGTCACAAAAAAAAATTGTTAGTTTAAGCCTCCCTAACCGCTACAAAAAGAGCGTATCGAAGAGAGGAAGAAGGAAGGCACCATTAAATATGGAGATAAGGGAATGCGGAATCTATGCAGAAGGGGCATAAAAACAGCAAATCGAAAAATAAGTTCATGAAACAAGATCAAAGATTAGATTAGACTATTAGTTTAGTTTGCGCCGCCCTATCCTCAACAAATGAGATCCAAAGAGAGGAAGGAAGAAGGCACCATTTAGTATGGAGTTAAGGGAACGTGGAATCTATGCCGAAAGGGCATAGAAACAGTAAGTTGAGAAAGAAGTTCAAGAAACAAGATCAAAGTTGAAGAAGAAAGTAGTAGGTGAAGAAAAACAGGACAGCAGTGAACCGAAAAAAGGTAGTCCGTAACATTAAAAAAAAACATTTCATTTCAACAAAAATAAGGCCTACCTAACTCTCAGCTCGGGCCCTCAATTAACCCCCCTGGGAGCGCTAATTCCCATAGATTAGATTATTAGTTAGTTTAAGCCTCCCTATCCTCAACAAATGGGATCCAAAGAGAGGAAGGAAGAAGGCACCATTTAGTATGGAGTTAAGGGAAGGTGGAATCTATGCAGAAAGGGCATAGAAACAGTAAAATGAGAAAGAAGTTCATGAAACAAGATCAAAGTTGAAGAAGAAAGTAGTAGGTGTTGAAAAACAGGACAGCAGTGAACCGAAAAAAGTTGGTCCGTAACAAAACAAAAACATATGTTATTTTAACAAAAAGAAAGCCTACCTAACCTTTAGCTCGGGCCCTCACATTGTCCCCCTGGGAGCGCTAAATCCCATAGATACAATAGTTGTATCTCCCTGAGGGGATTCCCATAGATACAATACTTGTATCCCCCTGAGGGGCAAGACGTTGAAAAGGAACGCCGTGGACGACATGGCTTTCATAAACACACGAGCTTCACAACTATACGGTATTGACTGAATCTCTTGGAAGCATACGAGGGAGAATAATTGATCGTATATTGAACACATTGCTTCAGATACGACCCACTGGTGGGTCGTGCTTAGGTTTTTCCCATTGCGAAACGACCCATCGACGGGTTTGATTGATTATAGATTAGTTTTAACTTCCCTTTACCACAACAAAGATGTTCAAAGAGAGGAAGGATGAAGGCACCATTTAGTGTAGAATTAAGGGAACGCAGAATCTATGCACAAGGTGAGTTCCCGCACAGGATCCCGCGCGCATAGAAAAAGTCAGTTAAGAAGGAAGGTTATGAAACCAAATAAAAGTTGAAGAAGAAAGTCAAAGGTGTTGAAAAACAGGACAGTAGTGAACCGAAAAAAGATGGTCCCTAACAACGATTATGGATTAGATTATAATTTAGTTTAAGCCTCCTTTACCGTTACAAAAAAATGAGCGTATCGAAGAGAGCAAAGAGGAAGGCACCATTTAGTATGGATGCCAAGGAATGCGGAATCTATGCAGAAAGGGGCATAGAAACAGTAAGTCGGGAAAGAAGTTTATGAAACAAGATAAAAGTTGAAGAAGAAAGTAGTAGGTGCTGAAAAACAGAACAGCAGTGAACCGAAAAAGGTGGTCCTTAACATAGCAGAAAAACATTTTTTGTCAACAAAAAGAAGGCCTACCTAACTCTCAGCTCGGGCCCTCGCACATTTCCCCCTGGGATCGCTAATTCCCATTGATCCAATAGTGTATCCCCCTGAGGGATGGTCCCTAACAAAACAAAAAACAATTTGTCTCAACAAAAAAGTCTACCTAACTCTCAGCTCGGGCCCTCACACATTTTCCCCCTGGGAGCGCTAATTCCCATAGATACGATATTTGCATCCCCAAAAGATAGTGTCACGTAATACCCATCGATGGGTCGTTTTAAAAATACTAACAATCTTTTTTAAATATTGGTGGTTCTGAAACTTTGTAGTTATATATATATCAAAATAAATTCTGAGACATTTTTGATCCCATGATTTATTTGAAATTATTAATAGCTGTTAGGTAAATGACATTTTTCAGTTTTTTGAGTATATTTTCCAAACTCTATTTTTTCGGCATTTTTTTACCGATTTTCCCCATTCAACTCGTAAAAATGAAGAGAAGAGTGTTAGCTGTAGAAGTACGATCCGTCCTGTTTGAATTTTGTTATGAATTTTTATAAAATTGAAAAAATGACATTTTTTACTTCTTTATGTTTTTCAAAAAACTCGAAAAAAAATTATTTTTGAGGACAAAAATTTAAAATGCTTATATAGCTAACACTTTTTTCTTCCTTTTGCAAGTTGAATGGTGAAAATGGGTCGAAAAACGCTGGAGAAATAGAGATTTGAAGCTTGTACATATCGCAAAAATTGATATAAGAGAAAAAGCTCTCAAAAGTATTTAGGGGTTTTGCCTGCTAAGCTGTAGAAGACGAATGAACATACAAAACATTGAAGCATATCGTTAGACTTAGAAAAAAAATTTCTATATCATTAATTAAAAACAGTAAATCGAACCACCTAGACCGTTTTCACTAGACGCTCCCCCTTTAACCTCTCCAAAAGGGCCGATGGCTCAGTAAAACAAAAGGCCGATGGCTCAGTAATTTGGAATATAATTGTCGTACGCACGTACGAGTGTAAAGTAACGGGCGTGTACGTATCAGGGAGAAGATGCTTATCAGTCATGAAAAATTTCCCATTTAAGTAATGTGATAGGTAATGATGGTCAAACAAAACTCATAAAATCTGTGTAGAGCATATACGTCCAAAAAAAAACGAACACTAACGGGGAAATAAATTTTTTAAGCTCTCGTGTACTGATGCGAACAACCAATCTAATAGATATTATAGGCATTAGACGGTCACATTGCCAGCGATAGAACAATTGGAAGATTATTACGAGAGGCAGTTGTTTCACTGCACCTGTTTCAAGCAGAGATAACCTGAGAGTTATGTTGATTCGTTTGCAATGAATTATTTCACAGATTGGACATTTGTATACGGAGGAGGAATCGATTTTTCTGAAGGCACTTGAGACTGTTAGAAGTTTCCAGAATTTCATGTCCCATGCGCAGTAGTTCACCGATGCATCACTGCGTCAATTCAGTTTCTGTTCCTTGTAATGGTGTAGAGCACGGTTTAAAAGTTTTTAAAACAGCAATCGAGCATTACCATAGGCCTATATATCATAGTTGCAAAAAATTCTAAACAAAACTGGTTGCACAAATACACTGTTCATCAAATATTCAATAATTTTTTAACATGATTTTAATTGAAGAAAGTGAAATTATGCGCACATACACAAAATGGGTGAACAAATTGACTATGCTTCTGCGCTGCTCTGAATGAAGTAAAGAATACAAATCAAGCTCTTGAAATCAGAAATCTGTCTCGGATCGTGGTCCAGGGAAGGTTCTTGAGAGGGCATCATAATCATTTTTTTAAATTTTCTTGAGCATGCAACCATGGCTGCATATTTCACACGCTTCTACAAGTCTTTTTAACAACCTTTCGATGGGTCCCCACTACCTAGTTGTCAAGAAGCGATAATACCAAAGATCAAATAGTATCATTTCGTCGGGCATATTTTTAACGCGTTAAAAAAAAATCCGGTTTCGTTTTAACTAAAATGAATAACACAATTTCACACCTGGAGTTTGAAAGGCATATTTTGGCCTGAGACCCAAGTTTTTTTAAATTGTTCTAGTGGAGCGATTTTGTCGTTTTCAAGCGTCTGAGTTAGTTATGGTAATTTTTTTAATTATATCCCTGGATCAATTGACAATGAACTGTTCATCATACCACGATTTCAAGAAAATCAACTCATTCGGCCCGATTGACCATTTCAACGGACGCTCAAAGAATTAATGGCATGTTAAAGGGATATATATCAACATAACAGCAAACAGTACAATGTTCACACGTCTTCTAAACATATACAACACTTATAATATTTTCTAAAAAAGTGAGTTACTGGTTGATATTCAGAGTTAGAAGCATAGCTACGAGTTTGAATAAACTATTTTAAGTCGACACTTCACAGCACGAACAGCAAAGACACTTCAAGAGTTTAGCCACGAATGTAAGAACTCAACAACGGAGCCTGTCATTGCGGTTTGGACGCTATCAGCCTGATTCTTCTCTTTAATCGTACTCGGGTACTTGATACAATCAATCAATCTAACAGATATTACAGGCATTAGACAGTGACGTTGTCAGTGATGGAACAATTGGAAAATTTTTACAAGAGGAAGCTGTTTTACTTCATATGTTATTCGTAATCAGGCGAAATCCGACCGAAAATGGTCAACAGAAGCGGACCTAGGGTAGATCCTTGAGGAACGCAAAAAAACATTTGGTTTGAAGAGCGATACCTTGTCCAAGTAAACTGCACGAGAGCGGTTTAACACGTAGCTTTCAAATTACTGTACGTCTATTCGTAAGAGATTTTGTGCAAAAAGCCGCTTGCTCGACGCTGTGAAACGCTTTGGAGAGATCAAGCATAATTAAGAAAATAATTTTTTTTTTTCGATGACGCTCCATATTTTTTCGGTGATCAGTACTCTATTGTTCTCCCTTCGAGAATATCGCTTTTGATGATGGTTTGGTTCAGTCACCCACGCGAGTTGAGGGCTGACTTCATATTTTTCTCTAATATTTCGCTCGTAAAAGGGAAGGTGCTGTTCAGCCTGCAATTTGATACTACAATGTCACCAGTTTATCGCACCGATTTCAATATGCAATGCTTACGCTAATCACGAGATTTGTCGGTAGCCATAAACGTACTGCGATACTTCAACGAAATTTAGACGCTTTACTATACTCGAAGGACTGCGGCTATTAATCGTCATATTCTCATATTCGATAACTTCAGGTAAGATATTCACACAATTCGCCAGGAAACGCGTATGTCTCGCTACATTCGGTTATTGCAGCAAGCAAGAAAGATATTTAAAATTGATAATGCCCATTACAGATAGATCATGCTAACTTCAGATGAATTCATCAGATTAAAATAAACCCCTCAATGGCAAAGGAAACATTGATTCTTGAAGTGCATCAAACAAAACCAAGATAAAAAAGACTACTCAAAAGATAAAAGACTACCTTGACACCAAAGTGTGCGGGTGAAACATAACATCGATGACCAAAATCATAAGAGCAGGCAGAGAAACGTCATCTAACGATCAAGCTACGAGCGAACAAAACACAAAGTAGGGCAACAAAATCTAACGGGCAGGCAGAGGAACGCCTCTCTCGCTGTCACGAACAAAATAACATAGAGGAGCAAAATCAAAGGGGCAGGCAGAGGAACGCCATCTCACTAACAAACCACCTACGGACAAAATAACATAGAGGAGCAAAATCAAAGGGGCAGGCAGAGGAACCATCTCACTAACAACAACCTACGGACAAAATAACGTAGGGGAGAAAAATCAAAGGGGCAGGCAGAGGAACGCCATCTCACTAACAAACCACCTACGGACAAAATAACATAGGGGAGCAAAATCAAAGGGGCAGGCAGAGGAACGCCATCTCACTAACAAACCACCTACGGACAAAATAACAGAGGAGCAAAATCAAAGGGGCAGGCAGAGGAACGCCTCTCTCGCTCCCACGAACAAAATAACAGAGTAGCAAAATCAAAAGAGCAGACAATGGTACGTTTCTTTCTCACCAACACGCCACAAACGAACAAAATAACAATAACAAAATCAAAAGAGCAGACAATGGTACGTCATCTAACTTACAAACCACTAGCGAACAAAATACTACTTGTGGGAGCAACATTAAAAGAGCAGGCAGAGGTACGCCTCTCTCTCACTAACACGCCACCAGCGAGCGAAATGCTCTTGGTAACTTGGGACTTCGTAGCTTGCAATACCTGCAGTGCCATGTTGCGTGCCGCCTTCGTGAGCAGGTCGGCAGACTGGGAGCCCCGCAGAACCTGTCGGCAAATAGACGCCATGTTGTTGACGTTGACGTGAACCCTTTCTCCCAAGCGCCTCTTCGAGTCCACGAAAAGATTCTTGGCAGACGTGCTGGAGGCCGACGCCATCGTCTTCAAATTACTTCTTGAGTTGAAATTAGTTCCAGGTTAGCTCCAATTGACTCGATCCTTAGTGTTGTTTATGGGATGGCGTCCAGAAGTTTTGGTGCGGAGAAAGTATCGGGCAAGTCTCAAGTTTGTAACTTGAAGCTGTCCATTTGAGATACCATGGGTTTCATGGAGTCCCTGGAGACCTTGCGCTCTACACCCTGGGTGAACATTACCTCCATTAGAGCACGTTTGTGGACCACAGATATGAAGCCGATGGCGTGAGCGACAGTAGGATACTCGTTTAAGTTAACCAGTACGAAGGAGAAAAGTTCTCAAGCACCCGAACAAAAACAACGCCATCGATACTAAAATGAACATTCATTGTATTAAACCTGATTCAAATGAGGTGAGAGCCCCCCAAAAAGAATTTGAAATCGGTTTTAAAACACACAAGTTTTCTTGACGATGAGCTTTTGAAGCTGTGAAGAACTACGGTATCCGCTGAATCAATATTTAAACAGTGGTAGCAGCTACATCATCAAAACGTCACACTGAACTAAAGTATACAGGTAAACTTTTAAGAACCTTCAAGATTCGCCTAGAAACTACACTCACAACAACAGACTTCGATAAAAATTTGAACTGAGCTGTGAGGAATATTTTCCCCTGACTGCAACCTCTCTAGTGATAACAGCAAACAGAGAAGACGGATAGAAAAGGTGAAAAAAAGGAATTCGTCTACTCACTGAGCTTGTTCTTCAATCACCCACTCCCTCTCCTTAGGCAGAAAAATTTGAAAAAACATTTCTACAACCCAATTTTGATAGGAGAGTGATCCACTAACGTGTTTTAATAATTAGTGGGTGAAATTAGCACGTGTTAATGCCCCAAAGCACAATGGTAATGAAAATGTGAGTGTAAATGGTCGCTCATAAATTTTAAGCCTCTAAAGAGCGGAGGTGTCCCTCTCAAGAATCCCGAAAACGCTTCCTCCAGCTCGCCTATCAGAGCTGAACGTCCTCTTTTCGTCGTGTGAATTACGTTAAAGCATATCGAGGTGGACAGACGAGCTTCAGGCTTCTACATAAGCACAGTCAAAGAATTTAAAATAAATTTTAGACTCCAGAATATCACGATGCAGTTACGTGGAGAGCATTTGAACATAGTGAAAAGAATGCGCTGTGTTGATTGCAACGTGCCCGGAGTGGAAATTTTGTAAGGAATTCGTATTTCAAGCACGAATAACGATCGACTACTATCACACCATGACCAAGAATTGCTCTCATTACATAAGGGTACCCAAGTGACTTTCTTTTTATTTGAAACGAAATAAAAGGCGCCACAGCCGATATTTTCCGCTAGTTACAGCGCAGCATTGCTAACGATTGTCTTAGCTTCACTAAATACTAACGATCCAAAGTTATTGGAAATTTAAAAATGGAATATTTAAATTAAAAGTTCATGAAATTAAATTTACAACCATTCAGCCGAGTTCGACGCGTTAATTGAGAGGTACTGGACCCCTGCGAGAGACCAAAGGTCTTAGCATCCGTTCCTCGGGCAAGGAGTCATTAGGACAAAGTTGCTTCGGGCAAAAAATAAAGAAAAAACAATGTTTTTTCTGCACGTCAGTTCTGCGGTGCATCGCACGGGAGCCACGTCATGCTCTCAATGTACGCTGACGATTACGTTGAATTAGATAAAGCTTCCTTAACTGCAACAAGGGCGATCCCAAGAGAGGGTGGATGGAGTTATGGGAATGCGGTTCTACGCACAAGAAAAGTTCCACACAAGATCCCCTGTGCATAAAAACAGTTAGTTAAGAAGGGAGGATGTGAAACAAAGTTAAAGGTGAAGAAAAAAGTTAGAGGTGCTGACAAACAGGAGAGCAGTGATTCGTAAAAAAGATGGTCCTCCTCAGCAAAACCAAATTCATATTACTTCAAAAAAGGAGGCCTACCTAACTCTCAGCTCGAGGCTTCACATTTTCCCCCTGGGAGCGCTAATTCCCATAGATACAATAATTTCATCCCCCTGAGGAGATGTACGGTGACGATGTTAGACACAATCCTTGAGTGCTTTTTTTTAGAAATCCTATAGTCATGAATTGAGGAGCAAAGAGGATAAAAACAAGAGAAAACATTTTTCAGTAAACATTTTTTCCGAAAATTTAGGTTTCCTTCCTGAGCGAACCGTATCAGCAGACAAAGTATATAAACACAAAACAATGAAAACTTTTCAATACAATTTCCCTTAAATAAACTTGAATTTCCATACAAGAAGTCATACCAAACAAAGGGATGAATACAGAGCACCCGTATTGCTAAAATTAAGAAAAGGAAAACACCATGAAAAATTCAAGTGGCCAAGAAGCCAAACGCACATACAATTTTGGGCCTACAGGAGCGTAACAATCAAAGTAAAATATTTTAATTCAATAGAAGATCCATTGCAATATCCAATAGCATGCACATCCGATTTGAATTCGTATTCAAAAATTACAAGAAAGACAATGACCATAATTCCTACAGAGATCACCTTTTGGAAATTTCCCGAAACTCAACTCTAGAGATGATTCTTGCGCGCAAGATCCTTAGCGTTTTTTAATCTGCATAACTCAATGGGTGCAGATTAGATGGTGTAACTCAAGACTTACAGAAGCCTCACTAAGATCCTGACAACTTTCAGTGCCTAAATTGCCACAAATAACCTAAAGAACAGCAACAAAAATGAATGTAGGTACTTGATGCTACAGACTCAAGAAGAAATAAACTAAGACCTCTTCAAAATTCACTGAATGACAACCCCTCTTTTTCTCAACAGCAGGCAATGATTACTATGGAGTCGATGCCATCAAACGGTTTAAAATAACTTTTCAACGGGAGAGGGACGTGTAATTTTGACAGAAAGGTGAGTTTATTCAACTGTTATCAAGTTCGCTGGTGACGAAAGCCCAACAGGATGTTTCCATTCATTTGTTGACGTTTAAAAAATTTAGCATAATTTTGCAGAATGTGTGCAAAAAGCTCCTCTATCTGCACAAGCACGGTTTTTAACTAGGCCCTGACTGTGGTTTCATCTATGATTTCTTTTGAGCAATTTAACATAAGGAAAGATCAAAATGACTCAAACTAAAGCAGAAGAATGACACCACTTACATACAATGGCTCACTAAAACTAAGAGGTAAAAAAATCAACGCTGCATTGGAATCTTTTAATTTTTATCTACCGCCATGCATTACAAATATCACAAAACACCAAATTCCAAATTTATAACAAAACCAAAAAAAGCCACAAAGAAATTCCGGAATCAGCAAACAGACGGCTAAATAGGGTAGAAGAAGCACGTAGCTACGCACATCAGAACACACGAAAAAAAAATAAAACCCGACGTATATTCTAACACAAAGAGAAAGCAGTCAAATTTACCGCGCGTTTGCAACTGCAAAACTCATTTACTCGTTGGAATACATGGACATTTGAATCACACGAGGCACAAAAAATGTCTGATGAAATAGGAATAATAATGATAAACTGAGTTAACGAAAACTTCGGTCAGAGACTATTTAGTTACCGCTTTGGTAGTTTACCAAGGTCACTTTCTTATTGGTGCAATTATGATTTCATAGTAATTATAGTTAGAGTAACTTAGGCCCGTCAGCACAATGGCTTGCACCATATCGCATTAAGGGTTACGAATTTCAGGAGACACCTGTCCCACCTCCCCATTCTAACCATTGCGGTCCGTAGATCTGTTTTGGGTACTCATAAATACCATCACTTTGAGAAACCGGGAAGTAGTCGCCACAGAAAATTGGTTCCGATGAACGCTCACAAATGATAAAGCGAAAAGATTCCGTTTCGTGCCATAGAGAACTGATGGGTGCTAACATCACAGTGATAAGGTACATCACAAAACGTGGCGTGCTCAATTCATGACACAATGTCGAACTGAATACCCTTCCAATTTACTTGTACGTGTAGGTACTTGATATCAGTACATGCATACACATGCGAGCAGTGATTTTAACATCGATCTAGAGACAATTTCATGCGTTTATACAACACGCGATGTGTAAAACACTGAATTGAATGTAAATGTGCCAGGTGAGCCTGCAAAAAATTGCACTTGGTACCTAGAATGTGCTGGAAAAAAATACAAACGCGGACACTCACTCGTGTAATATACTCGTGTTGGTGTGAATTGTGCTATAAAATTTTTTTCACTAGATGTGCAGTTTCGTTGATTCAGTAGTTGCACTAAATGGCCTTCCGACAAAGTCTCTCCTTTCGAGAGACTGGTATTGATGTGAATTTACTGGTATTGGTCAGGAAGGGGCCCTAAAAAAGAAAATTCCATATTTTTTATTACTGACCACAAAGAAAGTTTTTCTATTTTATGTTATGACTAACCTAAACCATAAAAAATACGAGTATCATGGGCATCACTGTGCTTCAGAAGTGGGGAAAATACCATTTGCCATTCGAGTTGTGACTGGAAACGCCAGTGATACACCGGACCAACGACTAATACCTTTTTCTGACGTGCATGCCATTGGAAATGCCATAACTTACCCTTAATCTTTAAAAATATAGGATATTTCACACAATACATACGAATCAAGACGTACGAGCACTCTAACACACCAAGAGAACTAAATCAAAGCGGACAACACGCTTTCAGAAGTATATGAATCACCTGAACTAACGTATACGTGACACAACAAAGGCGATATTGAAAGGTGTCATTACTGTCGTGAAAATTCAGCGATGGATTACCTAACCTAAGATTACCTAAGAGAAGTAACCTAAGAATTTAAATATTACATACAGCAACGTTTGGTTTATTTTCACCAAATTTTAATGAAAAACATTTAATTTTATATTTCCCACCATGTAAACATTGCAAGAGGATTTCAACATTTTTCATTCGTCCCCTGATGGCAGCAAATGATACCCAAAGATTGGGAAAAACAAATTTTATTTACATGGATACTACTTAGAAATCGAAATGAATTCTTCGAGACGTGCTTCACTATCGTCATTGCGGTACCGTGTGCCCAACGATAAACGAATTGCGATATCACAAATCAAGGTCAGGTCATGACAGTGAGACCGTCTCCCTTAGTAAATCGTGTCAAGACTGCATCACCGCGGCACAGTGCTACAACATCACGATAGAGCGTGATAATGAACGCTATTTTGAAATACATGACATTGAAAATAAATAACTGGGAAACTAAATTAACGGTGAACTTATAACTCATAGAAAAATCCAGTCTCGCTGCTTTCAAAAATATCCACCACTCGATGACAGAGTCACGGATAAAATCAATGACAAAATTATTTACATACCACCTAATAATCCAGAATTTCTAACGATTTTCCATAATTCAATCAACATGCGTTTCCGATAAAGATTTTCATACATCATAAACATTTTTCATTTCTGCAAGAATGAATTCAATTTTACTAATACGGATTAGATTATAAGTTACTTGAAGACTTCTTAATCACAAAAAGGTGTTCCAAAAAGCGGAAGAAAGAAGGCACCATTTAGTATGGAGGTTCATAGTACACAGAATCCCACACAAGAAGATCCTATGCGCAAACAGAAATTTTGAAAAAACTTTATGAAACAAGATTAAAGTAGTAGGTGCTAACAATCAGAACAGCAGTGAACCGAAAAAAACGATCCTTCGCAAAACAAAAAAACCTACTCTATTCAAGAAAATATACCTAACCCAGCTCGGGACTTCTCATTTTCCCCTAGGCGCGCTAATTCCCATAGATACAA